>SMOI01000054.1:135718-151931 GCA_008000375.1 Poteriospumella lacustris
TAACGATGCAAACAAATCGAGCGAGCGATGGGAGGAAGGCACCGTTGCGGTGTGGGCGGACGGTTTCACCGTTTGGATGCAGGCGCTCCCCAGACATGTCCAGACACTGGGCATGTGCGTCTACTCACTCTGCTACAACTACAGCCGCAAGAACATGGAAAAGGATGTCGATAAGGATTTAAACAACAGTTTCGACGATCAACATTGATCGACAATACAGTGGTGCAATTCATTTGCGGCCGAAACGCTTCTTGGAGCGCGCACCGACGAAGCTCTTTCCGAAAAAGGAACCAGACGAATTGGGCCCAATGATCTTCTCTTGCTTTGGCTTAGGTTGTGAAACTGGAGCAGCAGCTCGAGGTTGATCCATATTGGCTGGTCTACTATCCTCCTTCGGTCTGTCCTTCAGCACCTTCGCCGCTTTGATGTTCTGCTTGGGCGACTCGTCAGTTCCATCTTCGTTCGATGACACGACTTCTGAAGCTTTCCGCTTCTTGCTATAGGAACCGCCTTCAGCGATGGAAAAGACTGGCTTCTGCGACACCAACTGTGGCAGTTGTACGACACCATTGCTCGGCTTGACGCGCTCAAACATGGCCACGAAGAACCCGTTCATGCCATCCTCCGGAAGACAGCGAATCATGCACAGGGACTCTTCCTTGGTGAGGTGATACTTCTCCAAAACGGATGGATGTGTAAATCCTCTTCGTTCCCAAGAACTGAAGCCTGTGGGAGCCACTAGTCGCCAACAATCGACGAGCTCAGATGGCGACTCGTGCAGTAAGCGTCCCACTGTACCCTCGTTCTCTTCCACGTGAATAGAGCAAGTTGAATAGACTATTCGCTGAACTTGCGGGAACGACATTGCCTTTTGAAGAGCCAACACTTGGAAAGACTGCAGCTTCAGCACTCGCGTCTGGTCTGCAACAGGCAAAGCAGACAGAGAGTGCTCCTCCGCGACATGTTGCTCGTTGTGCTGAGACCGCTCGACGATTCGATCGATGGCGTTGCGAACAATGCCCGAGCCTGAACAGGAAGGATCCAGCAAGATATTGCGCACGTGCGAGTAAGCTGGGTCTTCAACGTCAACAGACAGAAAATCCTGGTTGTTTACGGTCACAAGGTCATCGACGTGCAGCGCGCTCATGCGAGCCTGCAGCATCTTTGCACGTTCTGAACTCTTGTCGAAAGCGAACACTCGGGCTGGGCGAAATTCAGTGGAAAGTGCTTTGTTCTTCTTTTTTCCTGTCTTTAGCTTGTTTCGAGCAGCCTCGTTTTGATGAAAGAGGAAGGTTGCCAGCTGACTCGTTTTGTTTCCTGGGGCAGCGCAGGCGTCAATTATGTCTCCACTCCATTCATTGTTCTCATGGACCTCCGAAAAGTAATGATTCGATAGAATTTGCGGTGGGAAGCAGGAAGCTTTGTCCTGAATGACCAGTCGGCCATTTTGGACCCATTCGTCACTTCCGAAACCTTCCGGGCCGGGATAGAGCACTACAAGGCCTTCCACCAAGTCATCGGACTCAACAGATACACCATCAAACTTGTTCTGTAGATACTCCAAGCCTACCTCCGCCGTGATGAGGCACGTATTAACGCGCACGTAGAGGGGCAAGTCTTGAGCCAGCTGGAGCTCCTTGGACAGCAGATCCTTCGAGCTAGTTTTCCCCACCAATTTCTTTTCTTTCACTTGGAGTAGCTTTTCCATGTACGGGGCCAATTTCCTTTTGACCTCTCCTCCACCGCTGATCTTTCCCATGCCAAACAAGAGCTCGTAGACCTGAATCAAAAGCATGTGGGGGTCGACATCGAGGCTCTCTGCGTCAATTTCACACTCCGAAAGGATTTCGTTCAATACACTCTTGAATTGCAAGCATCGAATGGCCAGAGTTCGGCTCTTTTTCTCGCCGTTTCCTTCCTCTTGATGCACCACCGCCTTCACAGACTTTTTCCTTTGTTCCAACGCTCGAAGCGTACTTGCCGCTTGACGATACAACAAGCTCATGATTCAATATTCAAGGGGATGATATCTGCGATAGAAGGCAGACCCACAAGGAAAATTTACCGCCAAGCAGGTTAACTAATTGGTAATGGTAATTACTGGTTAGGCACGATCCTGCAGCAGAGAAGAGAAAAAGTCGGTGCGCGACGACGACGAGGAGATCCACGACGACGACGATAGAGATGAATCCAGCATCCAGCAGAATGGGAATGGGGAATGGGGAACATAAATGGACGACTGTATAGCATATATCGACATTTTCAGACAGAATTATATGAGGGGATTCATTGTATACGCAATTAAAGTTGTGTACATTGTAATCAATCTTTTGTTCGTTGAATCGTGGCTTCCGTGGGCTTCAAGAAAAACGTTACGGCCTATTTTCCGTCGATCCTCATTCCTCCTGCCACGAATTTCGTCTGCGAGAATGGCCTCTTTCACAGAGTATGAATCATCTTTGCTGGCATGCCAGCGAAGTGCTTATTTGAAGAATGGACAGTCGAAAGTGTTGAAGTGTGAGCATGTGCCAGCGTCGAACACCTACCGTATTCTTCTGGACAACTCCGTTCTGTATCCCGAAGGAGGCGGCCAGCCATCTGATCAGGGTACAGTGAACGGGATTGAAGTTTTGAAGGTCTCAAAGCCAGAGAACTCGTCTGACCTCCTCGCTCTCCCAACGGAGACGCAAGCTACCTGTGTTGAGGTGGAGCTCCCCGTCGCATTGGATCCCGAATCCACAGTGGAGTGCTGTGTCAACTGGGAACGTCGGTACGATTTCATGCAGCAACATACTGCTCAGGTATGAGATTTCTGTAATGCTCTGATCACGCCCGGATCTAACGGTATTGTCACAATCACAGCACTTGTTCTCTGCGGTCGCTGATAAACTCTACAAGGCGGACACTGTGGGGTGGGCATTAGGCACCGACAGTGTCACTGTAGACTTGACCTCCAGCCCTTTGCTTTCACCAGAACAGTTGCAACATATCGAGGACGAAACAAATGCGTACATTGCACAAGGGCTACCGGTGTCATGGTCCGTCCACGGCCGCGAGGATTTGGAACGAGTGATCGAAACAGACGACTGCTTTCGCGGTATGGTCAAAGGAGCAGCTGCAAACTTGTCGTCCCTCCGATTAGTTCGAATTGAAGGCTTGGACGTCAATCCCTGTGGAGGCACGCATCTGCAGAGCTTGTCCGAAATCAACGTTCTGAAGATCATCGGCACGGAGAAAGACAGGAAGGCGCTGCGAGTCCGATTCGTGGCTGGACGAAGAGCCTTGACGTATTTCCGCAACTGCGTCCAGCGAGAGTCTCTTCTCAGTCAAAAATTTTCCGCGCCGCCCACTGAGCATGTGAAGCTGCTTGACAAGCTGGTGAACGACCGTAAAGACTTGGAGAAGAAGAACGAAGCTGTTCAGGAGGAAGTGGCTGGCTACTACGGTCAAGAGCTTTTGCGTCAAGTCCAAAGTTCAGGGGTCAAAGGCGGCACATTGGTGCTGTCCCGTCACCGCACGAACGGATCGTTGAAGTTCTTACTGAAGGTGGTGTCGGTGGTCTTCGACGAGCTGGCACGTATGCGCAGCGCCGGGGGCGCTGATTTACCCGACGTGGTGGTTTTATATGTGACTGGAGGAGATCTAATCGACGAAGAGAGCCCAGAGTTCCGTGCTGCCCAGGCTGCTGGAGGAAAAGGCGGGAAAAAGGCACCCGCCAAGAAAGCAGCTAGTTCGAGCGACGAGACGCATCCATTTGTACTTGCCACAAGCGAAGGCTCCTGGTTGTCCGAAGAAAGAAAGTCTGCCGTTCTTGGCTTATTGGAGGCCAAGGGTGGTGGTAGACCAGGCCTGTTGCAGGGCCAGTCCTCGAAGGTTTTGTCTTCCCGCACCGATGTAATCGAGGCTCTTCGGCGATTGTAATGCATTTGTTCAAAAAGCTTCTTGTATAGCGGTGAAGTGATGCAGCATAAATCTTTGTGTGTGATAAACGTAGTTTGTTTGTTGATTAAGTTCAGCGGGCAACTCGAATGTACATAGCTCAATCAGCAGGAGACCACCGTGGTTCTGTGCTGCTGCGTCAATCTGGGTTGTTTGAGTGGTTGGGTCGCTGAGGCCAAAATCTTTTGACCGTCGCCTGTTCCGCAGTGTGGCGTCGGGTATTCTCTGTAAAAGTCCATGGACTTGGATACTGTGTGGGTACAACGCAATATTGACCATCTGGGAAGTCGAATCACCCTGAGAAATGGGAGATTTATTGAGTCCCAACAATGTGTGTGGGCAGAACTTGCTTCGCATCGTCAGCCGTGGCAGTGCCATTATTGCGGAGTTGTTGCGTCTGTCATCCAACATCCCGGAATGCTTTCTCCCTCCTGACAGAATAAAGGATCCTGAACAACTTAAATATGCGCCCATCCTGTTCGATTATCAGTACTTGCGAGATGCTGATGAATGTGAAAAGAAAGTCAACGAAAGCCAAGAACTGTTGGACATCGACCAGGAGTTCCAGGAGAACTTCGAAGAGATTTTGGGGCGTTTCTTCATGCTCTTCCAATCCGTCTGGAAGTTCCAGGCTGATTTCAATAAGTTCATCGAGGATGTGCAAGTGGGTTACTACATTCAGCATTCGCTCGAGAGCATTGTCGACGAGACAGCAGGCAAGCAGTTGTTGTCCGAGGCTCTGTACCATTTCGGCATGATGATGCTGTTTATGGAGGAGAAGATCCCCGGTGTCATCCGTGAGCGCCTGTTGATCGCTCATTATCGCCTGACGGGAGGTGTCGGCATCGAGAACCTCGACGAGATCTTCAAGCTCTGGCGCAACACGGGCTACGCCCCTAACTCAGAGGGCAAGCGCCCGAAGAATCACCCCGAGAGCCTCTTCGCACGATTCCCTCCTCCAAAAGACGTCGTGCGCCTGGTCATTGGTCACCTCCAAACCGACGACGTCTACCTGATGAATCCCGCCTTCCCCGACCCCGACCACCGCTCCACCCGCCTCGCGAACCAGGCGGGGATGCTCTATGTCATTCTGTACTTCTCGCCGGACACGCTGCACAAGCAAAAGGGAACCATGCGCGAAGTTGTGGACAAATACTTCAACGACAACTGGGTGATCGCCACGTACATGGGGCAGATCGTGGATTTGTTCGTCGAGTGGGCGCCGTACGCGGCGGCCAAGGCGGCGCTGGACAACGTACTCAACGCCACCCAAGTTAAGGCCTTGGCGGAGGCCAACGCTAAATTGGCGAAGAAGTGCGAGCGCGACTTACAGAACTACCTGCGCGAAGGCATCCTGCAGCAGGAGTACATCCTCGACAACATCAAGCCGCTGCTGCACTGCATGCGCAACTGCAACATCGCCCTGCGTTGGCGGCTGCTGCACCGCAAAACACGCGTCGAAGCCTTCCGCAAGATTCTTCTGGATCCTGCTTCGCCTATGCAGGCACACGAAATCGTCGCGCTGCTGCTGAACACGTCGCAGTTCGAGTTCTTGCTGAAGGAGGTTCTGCAGGCGCTGCTGGCCGAGAAGGACGCCGCGTGGACCACCGGCAAAGACAGCGTCGCCGACCGTCTGACCGAGCTGTCTGAGTATTTCACCGGCGAGAAGGCGCTGACGCGTGTCAAGCGCGACGAGTCGCTGATGCAGTACTTCGCGCAGCTGAGCCAGCAGGTGCGCAATTTGAACCTCGACGAAGGCAACGCGACCAGCACGGGCCGCACGATCAAATCGCTGATCGCCGCTCTGGATGACGTGGAGCAGTTCGAGTCGTTGGACACGAACATCCAAATCAAGTCGTTCATCGCCGAGATCCGCGAGATCTTCCTCACGATGATCCGCACCGTCAACATCAAGAACGAGGTGCTCCACCTCATGGAGACCATCTCCGACCTCTCCTACGCCTGGCAGATCTTGGTCGACTACATTCCCATCTTCCACGAGCGCATTTCGAAGGATCCTGGCAGCGTCACGTTCTTGCGGGCGACGTTCTTGAAGGCGGCGTCGATGTTGGACGTGCCGCTGGTGCGCATCACGGCGATCGACTCCCCCGACGCGGTCTCCGTCGCCGAGTATTACTCCGGCGAGCTCGTCGAGTTCGTGCGCATCGTCCTGGAGATCATCCCGAAGTCAATCTTCACGATTCTGTCGCAGATCGTCACGATCCAAACGACGCAAATGCAGGCGCTGCCGATCCGCTTCGAGGCGAAGGACCTGAAGGAGTTCGCGCAGCTCGACACGCGCTTCGAAGTCGCGAAGCTCACGTACCGCATCTCCACGTTTACAGAGGGCATCCTGCTGATGGAGAGGACGCTGCTGGGCGTGATCCAAGTCGATCCGCGCCACATCTTGGAGGAGGGCCTCCGACGCGAGCTCGTGCGCCTCGTGTCGATCGCGATGAACAAGTACCTGACGTTCCCCGAGATGTCGATGAAGGAGATCAACGAGAACATGCAGCGCGTCGCGCGGACACTCGATGGCCTCAAGAAGAGCATCGAGTACCTGCAGGACTACATCGGCATCGCCGGCCTGAAGATCTTCATGCAGGAGTTCTTCCGCATCGTCAACTACAACATCGAGCAGGAGTCCAACCGCTTCGTCAAGAAGAAGACGCTCGACTCCAGCAGTCGGTACCAATCTAAGGCCATCCCCATCCCGCGTCTGCTGACGGCCAACGCCGCCGTAGAGGGCGAGGAGTTCGGTGCGATGACGTTTATGGGTCGCGTGATGGCGGCGCTGCTGGCGCTCACCGATCCGACGCGGACCATTTACGCGTCTGAGTGTGCGGCCTGGTTCGAGCACCCCGCGCCCGACGTGCAAGCGGCGGCGCGCAAGAAGGACAGTCTCGTGACTGTCGAGGTCTGCGGCGCGCGCACGTTCCAGTTGCTCGAGCGCAGCATCGGCGCCATCGGTCTGCGCGGCCTCGACCGACTCGTGGCCTTCCGCACGGTCCACGCGCTCAACGCCTTCGTCAAGTTCTACAGCACGCAGGTGCATCCCTTCCGCACAATGCTGGACCAGGTAGGTTGCCTCCGCATGGGCGTGTCACTCGTTGCCGTCGTCTCTTACGCCGCCGCTGTTTGTAGATCCGCGGCGCCTTGTTCCCCGAGTACAAGATCCCTCCGAACGCGACGAAGCTGTACCTCAACGCCATCAAGAAGCTCGAGAACCTCTTCCTGCCGATGTTGAAGATCGTCCGCCGCCTCGGTCAGGGCCAACTGCTGCGACGACAGATCGCCAACAGTTTGCAGCTGGGCTGTCAGCTCGAGGCGCACCACCTGTTCCAAGCGCTCGACACCTTCAACATCGCCTTGGTGTCGGAGCTGCGCAACCCCGCGATGAACCAGGTGCTCGTGCAGGACGCGGCTGCCAAGACGCTGTGCTACGAGACGGCGATTCTGATCGAATCGTGCGGCCTGGACGACCCGCTGGCGAAGGTCTACGTCACGTCGGCGCCGCTGGAGGGCCTCCCCGTGATGATCTTCCTCTTCATTCTCGCGTACCTGCCGAAGCTCGAGTACGACGCCAACTTCGGCGCGTTGGTGCGTCGCAAGGCGAAGTTCCCGCTGGACGGCGTGCCGATGGTGGTGGGTCTGGCCTGCCTCCTGCGGCAGTTCCACCCGTCGTACACGCGCAAGGTCCTCGCCTATCTCGGTCAGTTCGTGCGCGCCAGCCTGTCGGAGGCCTTCGCGGACGTGGACAACAAGGCCGAGGAGGTGCCCCGCGACGTGCTCAACGTCCTTGTCTTCCTCGAGCAGCTCTGCAAGCACACGGGCACGCCGCGCCAGCTCGTCTACGACTTCGTCCCCGCTTACATCTTCGACGCGCTCTCCTTCGCTACGGCGAAGAAGTAAGCTCCTCGGGCCCTTAGAGTAGACACATTCGCCGCCTGTCGCGCCACACGCGTTGCGCGGCGCCTTAGAGGCCGCGGGGCTCCTGTTCAGCGGCGAGGCACTTTAGTTACAGTCACCGTAGACACCACGACACCGAACACGACGAACAACTACACTCGAATACACGACAATACCTACACACCACGCACACTGCTGCAGGTTCGACGGACGAGCGCCTACGACGCCTCGTCCGCCGCTGCGAAAACGGATGCCCCACCCCTCGCCGCACCGGCGGTCGGCGGTCTTCACACCGCCGCCGTGGCCGCCGTCGTCGCGGACGACGTCGATGCGCGAACCACTTCGGACAGAACCCGCTCGAGCGTGTCGGCGTTGAGGGTGAACACGGCCACGACGCCGCCCAGCACGACGAGCACGCTCAGGTCGCGCAACAGCCGCAGCGCGCGGCGCCACCAGCTCATCGGCGGCTCCGTCGCCTGCGGCCGAGGCCGACCGGAGTACAAATTGGACGCAAACTGCCCCACGAGGTTCGCCGTCGTCTCCTTGTCGTCCTCGCGCATCGTCTGGTCGAACTTCGCCAGCTCCTGCGGATTGTCCTTAAGAAACTTCCGCAGCTTCTCGAGCTCGCGCGCGGTGGTGCTCTTCACGACAGCGTCGGCTTCGTGGCGCGACAGCTTGCGCACGGACGGCGAGGAGAAGATGCCGCCCTTCGAGACGACGACGTTGGCGCTGCCGGCCTTGGGCTGCAGGTAGCCGGCGAGGGCGAAGTAGAAGTAGTGGAAGTAGCTCTTCAGCGGTGACGAGGCGATCGTCAGCGCCGTCAACGTCCACGCGACTGGCGCGCTCGACGACGAGTGCAGCAAGAAGAGCACGCCCAGCGCGCGACAGGCCAGCAGCGCGATGAAGAACGACCGCGAGTCGGGGTCGCGGAAGAGGTCGAAGACGTGGCAGATGGCCAGCGACGCGAAGATGCACACGGCGAAGTACACGCGGCCCAGCCACCGGTAGCCGAAGGCGCCTTCGTCCCAGAACTTGAACAGCATGTCCACCGACTGCCCCAGCAAGAAATAGCGATACTGGTACGCGACGGACAAGAGCGAGAAGCCGAAGAGCGAGTCGACAATGCGCGGCATGTACACGCTCGACGAATGGCGCGTGAGGATGCCGCTGACGATGCGGTGCGCCACGACCAACAGGACGACGAGAGCGGTGAACAGGCCTAAGAACACCTGCAGCGCAATCTGGAAGGTCTTTTCTTCAGCGATTTCGCTCGCGTAGAACGTGAGACACAGGCCGACGGCGAGACTCAGCAGGTACAGCGGCAGGTGGTTCAGGGTGCCCAGGATGACCGACACGGCCTCTGGAACATCTCGCAGCGCCCGAGACAGTAGCTCTTTGAGCAGAACGGTATCTGCGGTGGGGACGACGAGACTGTAGCGCGCGTACTGCGCCTTGACGATCGGTGGGGCGTTGTCGGCCAGCACGAGCTGCAGACACGACGGGCGCGACGGATCCACCAAATACTCGGGGACGCTTTTGCTGAGCTTCGTGACGCAGGGCGCTTGGTCTTCGAAGTGTAGCTTCGCCATATCGGACACGGGAGTGGTGGCGCACGTGCACCAGTCGTGCCACTGCAGCATGCAGAAGGGAGCGCGCGTCAGCGACCATCGCGTGTCCTGCTGCAGCAAATTGACCTCCAAAAGGTCAGCCTTCATCGCCGCATCTTCGTGAAAGTTGAAGGTGTAGACGCCATCGGTAAACCAATTGGCCACCGGGATCGGCTGCTTCAGCAGCGACGGGATGTTATCGTCGAAGGCGAAGATGAAGCTGTCGACGGTGTCCTTCACTTCCCCGCCGCCCGATCGAAGCACTGCTGCGAGCGAGTCAACAATAGATGGTAAACGATTGTCTGTGGTGGAGCTATCGCAAACATACACCTCACGAGCCCCGTGAACGCTGTTGAGGAGAGTGAGCAACACTGTCCCCACAACCGCTGACTGCATTCTCTGTCGTTGGGCGTTCTGGTGCAAAACTGCCGACTCTACACAACCAAATGAAGGAAACAGAAGTACTGCACAAGCCGTCTTCTACCAGGTCTTCTTTGCACGCTAAAACCACTCGCTCCCCTCGCCATGTTTCGACGCCGGCGCCGCCGACCAACGGCGACGTCGAGGCGACCGCAAAAATGAAACGCCGCGTCGCTGTGACGGTGACCGTTGCCAGCGGTGGCGGCGACTTCGTCGTCGTCGATAGCGACCCGAGGAAGGACACGTACTGGAGTAAAGCACTTTCGATTGCGCATCTGCAGTAATCGGCACGTTCGCATCTGGTCCTTGAACTGTAGTTCGCAGTGGTACGTTGAAAGAGACGACGACGAGAGACGTGCGGTTCACATGAAGACGGCACCTCAACAGAGTCGCCTGAAAATCATCCCCTGGGATGTGATCAAGGCCAACGAGGCTGCAGGAGCTGTTGATCTGACACAAACCGAAAATGAAGACGATATCTTTTCGCTGGATGAGACTGAGCAGCAAAAACTGCCGACGCTGGCTCTCCCGGATCCGCTGCGCGAGAAGCTGTTCACCCACCAGCACTACGGCGTCAACTGGATGTTCAACCTGTTCAATCAAAACGAAAGAGGCGGCATTCTCGCCGACGACATGGGCTTGGGAAAGGTAGATTCATCGATTTGTGTGTTGTTTGCATCGCACTGTGACCCCCGCATCGCCGTAGACGCTGCAAGTGACCAGCTTCCTCGCGGGCACGATGATGGTCGATCGCCTGTACACCAGCTTGGTGCTGGCGCCCAAATCAGTCATCCCCAGCTGGGAACGAGAGCTGAACAACAACTTGAAGGCGCATCTGCCGGAGGTGCAGGTCGTGGTCATCGACGCGAACATGAAGAAGAAGCAGCGCACGACGCTGCTCGGCGCCGTCGAGGCCTCCAACCGACGCAGCAAGCACATTATCATCATGACGCACCACCTGTTGCTGACGATGATTGAGGAGGTCGAGAGGATCTGCTGGGACTGCGTCGTGCTGGACGAAGGACACATCATCAAGAACACGACGACGAAGATGTCGCAGACGATGCACCAGCTGCGCAGTCCGTTCCGCTTGCTGCTCTCCGGTACACCGATTCAAAACGATTTGAAGGAGTTCTGGGCCTTGGTGAACTGGGCCACACAGGGCTCGAGGTTCGGACGGGAGGCGGATTTCCGCAAAACGTTCGCTGATCCGATTCTGCGCGGTCAGGACCCCAGCGCCGGCGAGCGCAGTCGCGCGCTGGCCGCCGAGGCGCGGCTGTCGCTGATTCGCGTCATTCGACCCGTCCTTCTGCGGCGAAAGAAGGCGGATCAGCGCCAGAAGGAGCTGCAGCTGCCCGAGAAGAAAGAGCTCGTGCTGTGGATCCGCCTGTCGACGAAGCAGCGCCAGCAGTACTACGAGTACGTGCACAGCCGGCGGTACGAGGAGGTCATGCGCCAGGCCACGTACCCCGTCGAGGTCATCAACACGCTGAAGACGATCTGTCGCCACCCCATCCTCCTCCGCGCCGACCAGCACAAGGACGTCGACGAGCTGGACGCCGCCATGCAGCGCCTGGGCCTCGGCGACGCCGCCGACGAGGCGCCCAGTCAGAGCCACGGCAAGGGCCACTTCTTCGACGTCCTCGGCCGCGTGCCCAGCAAAGACGAGCTGCTGTCTCAGTCCACGAAGCTGCGCGTGCTCGCGCGCATGACGAGTCGCCTGGTGAACGAGGACCACCGCGTGCTGATCTTCTCGCAGTCGAAGCGCATGCTGGACGTCATCCAGTTCCTCTTCGTCGACTACGGCTACCCCACCTTCAAGATCGACGGCTCCACGTCCAGCGAGGAGCGCCAGAACATCATCGACGAGTTCAACACGCCCGGCGACGAGTACTGCGGGCCCAAGATCTGTCTGCTGACGACGAAGGCCTGCGGCGTGGGCATCAACCTCGTCGGCGCCGACCGCGTCATCATCTTCGACCCCTCGTGGAACCCCGCCGAAGACAGCCAGGCCGTCGACCGCGCCTACCGCATCGGCCAGACGAAGCCCGTCATCGTCTACCGCCTGATCCACTCGTCGTGCGTCGAGGAGAAGGTGTACCAGAAGCAGGTGTTCAAGGAGGGACTGCGCGTCATCAGCGAGAAGGGCAACGAGACCAAGCGCTACTTCGCCGAGAAGAGCCAGCTGCGCGAACTGCTCGCGCTGGGCGGCAAGGACGCCGTGGACATCCTGCGCCAGGTGCCGAACAAGATGGACCTGCTGCAGCTGGACGGCCTCTTCGGCATGGACAGCGTCATCGGCTGCACGCGCCACGACCGCCTCTACAAAGAAGACGACGCGCCGGCCGCCGCCGTCGAGGTCGACGCTCGCAGCTGTCGCGAGGAGGCCCTGCAGGGTCGCTATCCCGTCCCACAGCCCATCGCCGCTCACGCGATGGCGCAGCAGGCGAAGCGCACGGCCGCGCCGACGAAGAAAGCGACGCCGGAGCCGCCGTTTCGCTTCGACGACGTCTGCGAGGACGACAACCGCCACCCGACGGTCGACCTCTGCGACTCAGCCGACGTCGAGTCGCTGGCATCGACGTCTGGCGCCTGCCGCGGCCGCGCCAATGCCTCGTCTGCGCCGTGCATCGACCTGACGCAGAACGAGCGCCGCGGCGGCGCGAACAGCCAGCGCAGCTCGGACGCCAGCGACCGGTCCGCCGCCAGCCAGCGGTCGACTGGCAGCCAGCGGTCGACCGCCAGTCGCTCTGCTACGCGGCGGCGTCACTTCGAGTTGGACGACGACGACGACGCGGTGCCCTGCGCCGGCGACGCGGCCGCGAAGACGAAGCGCATCGTCGTCGACGACGACGACGACGCCGAGTTCGACACGGCGCCAGCGCCGCTGCCCCACGCGACCGCCTCCACCGTCGACGACGCCAATGACGCCGACGGTAGCAACGACGACAGCGACGAGGTCGATGCGCTCGCAGCGGCGCTGGACGACGTCCGCGTCGACGACAGCGGCGAGACGACCACCGTCGCTGCAGCCGACGGCGACGCAGCCGACGGCGACGCAGCCGACGGCGACACCGTCGCCTTCGTCGACGCCGCTGGACCGAGCGAAGGCGGCGACTCGCGCCGCGTGTCCGCGCTCACCGACGACGGCGCAGACTCCGACGGCGACGAAACCGTCGCGTTCGCCGAGCCCGACGCCGCGGCAGCCGCCATCGACGACGACGACGACGACGACGAGACGACCGCGAGCTCCGTTGACGACGCAGACGGCGGCCTCGACGAGACCGAAACCGACGTCGTCTTCGAAGCCGTCGACGACGCAGGCGACGACGCAGACGACGTCGCCGCTGCCGAGCGCGCCGTGCTGGGCAACCACGTCATCCCGCTGGGCGCGATGGGCGCGGCGCCGGCCTTTGCGCCGGTGGCCCGCGACGAGGTCGACCCGTACGACGACGACTACGACGAGGGCGACGACGAGGGCGACGACGAGGACGACGCCGCCTTCAACCTCGTCGCCTTCGCCTCGACGGCGACGGCCGCCAGCGCCGCGGCTGGCGCGTCGCCGTCGTCACAGGCGGCGGGCGTCCCGCAGCAGCGGGCGATCGGCTTCGTGTCGCTGCTGAGCATGAAGGAGCTGCGCCAGCTGCGGCAGCAGCCCAGCGCCTCGCAGCCGGAGCCGGAGCCAGAGCCAGAGCCGACCGCAGCGATGGCACCGTCGTCGCAGCCGCCGGCGGACAGCGACCCGTCGCAGCCCGCGACGCCCGCGTCGCCAGTCGACGTCGCCGTCCGGCGAGCGCCGGCGCCGCGCCACACGCCGGGGCTGCTGCACGAGTACTGCAACGTGTCGCTGTTCTCGCCGTCGTCGACGGGCAACGCCAGCGGCGTCGACCTCAGCGCGCTCGACGCCTGCGACTCGCGGCGGTCGTCGACGGCGTCGGTCGCGGAGCAGTCTCCCGCCGCCGTCGCCGCTCCGACGGTCGCTGCCGCCGACCCGCCGCGCCGCACACCGCTGCGCCCCGCCGCCGACCAGTTCCGCTGGTCGCTGTGCGACCACAAGCGCCGCCAGCTGTATCAGCAGCTGCAGCAGACGCCGCTGCGCACGCCGCAGCGACCCGCCGGCAGCGGCTACCTCTCGCGCATCAAAGTCATCGGCAGCTCGATGAAGACGCCGGCGGCTGCGACGCGCCCCGGCGCCACGCCGCAGTCGACGGCGGCGGCGGCGGCGCCCCACGGCGACGGCCGCGTCGTCGCCGGCCTCAGCAGCGGCTTCGTCGACCGCAGCTTCATGGACAGCGACTACGACGACGCCTCCGGCCGCAGCAGCGACGCCAGCCGCCTGTCGCTGTCGCTGTCGCTGTCGCTCGATAAAGAAAACGCGCCGAACCGTCGCCAGTCCTCGGCCAGCGCCGCGGCGGCTTCCGTCGGCAAAGCGACTCGCGCGCGCGCGTTCAGCCACGAGGCGAGCTGCGAGATCGCCGCGGAGCTGGCGCGCCTCGTCGAGGCGACGCACGAGCACGCGGCGGACGAGGAGCAGCGCCGCTACGACGAAGAGAGCGACGAGCGGCGGCGCGGCGGCGACAGTCCGTCGGTCGGCGACCTCGTCGACCAGCTCGCGACGATGAACGTCGCCGACCTCGCGAGGGGCGCGCCCGCGCTGCTCTCGTCGTGGCGCGCGTCGTCGCCTGTCGACGGAGACGCCGGGCCCAGCAGCGGCCTCGGCTCGCGCGACGTGCACAAGACGCTCTCGTTCGACGAGGACGCGCCGCTCGCCGCCTGAGGCCCCTGCGCCGTGCCGCGCGGAGTGAATCCGCGCGTCACCGGGGGCAGCCATCTGTAACAACCGCACCACTCAAATGACCCGCAGCCGCGCTGCGCCAGCCGCACCGCCGCATCGATTATCATTAAGCGCTCGCCGCCGCGCCGACGAGGGCGCCGCGACCAATACAGACACACGCAACAGACGACTACAGAGCGACGCAGAGGCCGCGGGGCCGCAGGAGGTGCCAAGAGAGAAAGAGAGAGGACGAGGGGACTGTGTGTGCCGCCGCGGGAGACGAGGGCGAGGGCGATCAGTTGTCGGCGACGGGCGCCGACGTCGTCCACGAGAGGACGATGTTCCACCACAGCGCCACGACGTTGCCGAAGAGGACGCGGTAGTCCAGCGGCACCACCTGGAAGTTGATCGCCTGCGCCACCGTCCAGACGCGCCAGTTCGTGTACAGCGCGCCGGCGAAGGCGTTCTTCACGTTGCGCAGGATGCTCTGCAGGCTCGTCGTGTGCGTCAGCTGCAGAAACGCCAGCGTCACCACGAGCATCGCCGGCGTCATCACCAGCTGGTTCAACGCCAGCTGGATGATGAACGTGAGGATGCGGGGCAGGCCCAGCGCCCGCGTGTACTGGTCGAGCACGCCGTACCACCAGTGGAAGAACGGCCCGGCGATGCACAGCCCGTAGACGAAGAAGACGCCGATGCGGCGCAGGATCTGCACGAACGACTGCTTGCTGCCCTTCAGCCAGCTGCCCAGCGCCTCGCCGGCCGCCGAGATGATGGCGGAGGTGATCGCCTTGGTCATCAGCGGCCGCTGGCGCAGCTGCCACTGGTAGTACGACAGCAAGTTGCTGGCCTCGGTGACCAGGTCGCTCGACTTCTGCGCGGCCGCCGACTGGCTCGTGCGCGCCCACGAGAGGAACGACGAGGACGCCGCAGGCTCTGCCTCTTCGACGTCTTCCTGCGCCTTTTCTTCGGCGTCGTCGTTGGCGCCGTCGCGGGCGAGAGCGCGCAGGACGCGCAGGTTGGAGGCGACCTTCATGTCGGCGGCCATGTCGTTCTTCACCGTGTAGCGGATGTAGCCTGCGCAGTAGCATTAGAAACCCCTCTGTGTCTCTCCATACCCCCACAGCTGTAGCGCAGTACGTACCTTCAGTGTCGATCAAAACGGTGGCGACATCGTTGGACGTGGCGTTCTCCTCGTTGCAGTGGAAGGACGACGCCACCGAGCGATCTTCGTCGAGCACGAACGTCACCGCAGACAACTGCTGCAACTCCGCGTCCACGTCCTTGGAGCTCGCGAACACTGCCACGTGGCAGTTGTACGATTTCCATTCCGGTTCGACCTCGTTGACCCACAGCTGCACCTGGCGAAGGAAGTCGCCGATCTTCGACTCCTGGCCCTGTCGGACGAACAGCAGCATCACCCATTTCCCGCGGTAGGTGGACAATTGAAATTTCGCGTCCTCGGTGGAGGAGCTGGACAGAAAAGGGGCGACAACGTCGGGCGCGAGGATGTCGGTCATTGGCGGCACTGTCGAGTGGGAATTCGTTCTACGTCAGCGAGCAG
>SMOI01000055.1:63462-150528 GCA_008000375.1 Poteriospumella lacustris
TAGTGCCGGGTCTAGCGTAATGGCTGCTTATGTGGAAATCGTTTTCGACAACCATGATGGTGAGTGATTCCGTGTTAGTTACTCCCGTTGTTAGAAGGTCTCACTGATTCACTTTCCATTGTTCAGGTCGTCTTTCGGTGGACAGCGATGAAGTGGTCATTCGCCGAACTGTCGGGTAAGTGTACTTTGCGTATCCCTTCAATTTCATCTGGTAATCTCGTCATGGTTGGTGAATTGTAGCCATAAGAAAGACGAATTCTTTCTCAACCGCAAACATGTGACCAAGAGCGAAATCATTAGCTTGCTGGAAACAGCCGGATTTTCACGATCGAATCCATATTATATCGTGCAACAGGGAAAAGTGTCGAACTTGTGTACCATGAATGACCGTGCAAGGTTGAATTTGTTGAAAGAAGTCGCCGGAACGACAGTTTACGAAGAACGTCGTGCCGAATCGATAAAGATCATGGAGAAGACGCTGTCGGAGCAATCTAAAATCGACGAAGTGTTGGAGTATCTCAACGAACGATTAGGCGAACTAGAATCTGAAAAATCTGAGTTGGTGGAGTACGAACAATTGGATCGACAACGGCGTGCATTGGAATTCAATGCGTGCGAAAAGGAATTCCGAGAAGCACAACGACAATTGGAAGATGTGGAAAGTCGAAGAGAAGAGCTCCGTGAGCAGCAGATTGGCCTACATTCTACGTTACGTGAAAACCAGGACGATTTAGCAGCTGAAGATGACAAAGTTGTCAACGCCCGCAACCTGTTGGAACGTATTCGCAGCCGTCTTGAGACCAAACGTGAGGAATTGACGAAATTGGAAAGTCGTAAAGGAGAAGTCGATGTCCAGCTTCAGGAAGCTCAAGATAAGGTTTCTCACCGTCAAGCTGCTCAGGCAGCATATGAACAAGAGCTCTCAGATATCGAGAAACTTATCGATCAGCGTCAGCGCCAAATGAATGACATGAATCCGCGCATCGACGGGTTGTTAGACCGTCAACAGCGCGAAGTCGATGAGCTCCAACAACATCGTAAGCGAGCGGGATTGCTGTACGCAAAGAAAGGCCGTGGACGGCAATTCGCAAGCAAGACTCAGCGAGACCAGTTCTTGCAAACTCAGATTGATTCTCTACAAGAACAAGTCAAGAAGAACGAAGCCATTGTTCATCGAAAGTCTTCGGATTTCGAGCGAGAAGAGGCGAATTTGACCCGCGAACAGCAGCAGCTTGCACTTGCTGAGTCTGAAATTGGCTCCCGACGTCAGCATTACGATCAGTTGGGCCAAACGTTGCGCACGCAAACCATGGAAATCAATCAATTGGTTGAGCGTAAGAAAGCCATTTGGCGCGATATTGAAACTCTTCGTGATCAAATCAAAGAATCCGAACTGGACAGTGAGAGAGGCAAGCAACAATTGAGTAAAACCTTGCCGCGATCTATCTCTGATGGTTTGAAGACCGTGGAATACATCGTTCAGCAGAAAAACATTCGGGGTTACTACGGACCCTTGATTGATAACATCAAGTTACGATCGGATGCCTTCCGTACGGCAGTGGAAGTGGCTGCTGGCAACAATCTGTTCAATGTGGTGGTCGACAATGATGATACCGCTGCCCTGTTGATCAAAGAATTGGAACGTGTGAAAGTAGGTCGCTTGACTTTTTTACCCTTGAGTCGGCTCCGGATTCCTCAATTCCGATACCCGGATTCATCGGAGAAGGAAGTGCACCCCTTGATATCGGTGGCTTTGACGTATGATCCGGCCATCGAGGCCGCGGTTCGTTTGGTCTTTGGTGCCAAATTGATTGCTCGTAACATTGAAGTAGCGGCGCGCTTCAGTCGTGAATACCGTATGGATGCGATCACCGTGGAAGGTGACGTCGTCTACAGCCGTGGTAACTTCGAAGGAGGTTTCCACGACGACCGAGTCAGCCGCATAGCGGCAGTCAATAAGATTCACCAAGCTGCGGAACGTTGCCAAACGTTACGTGCTCAGATCGACCAATTGACGGCGGAGACCACCACGATTGAGACTCAAATCAACGAGTTACGAAGTTCAGTACAACGCGGAGAAGTGGAACGACAACAATTGCATCACGTCAACGAACAACGCACGATTGACAATGCCTCCCGGGCCAAGAAATTGCAAATGTCGTTGCAGGCGCTACACCATGGACGCCGTGAAATCCACAGTTTGGAAGCAGAAGTCGTCAGTATTCGCGAACAAATTGAGATTTATCAACAAGAAATGCAAACGGCACTGACCCAACGACTGACCGAAGCGGAACAAGCAGAGTTGCAATCCTTGGAAGAGCGCGTATCTCAATTGCAAATGCAACACGATGAAACGAAACGAGAAGTGTCGTTGGCGGTAGCGGATCACAATCAATTGAAAATTGAGTTGGAAAAAGGTTTGCAAAAGCGCAAAGAAGAATTGCAATTGAAATTGAAGTTGAATAGCAGCGGCAATGGTGACAATGGGGACGAAGACGTCGATGTGGTCCTGGACAAGCTGCAAGTGGAATTGGCGAATGTCACGACGAACATTGCCACCGTGCAACAAGAGGTACACGATCTCTCCGTAGCGATGAATCAAAAGAATCGTGAGATCGCGGAGATGGAAGATGAATTGGAAATCAAACGCGACGAAGAAAAGACGCTGCAACAACAGTTGACGACGCTGAGTGTAGAGTTGGATCGATTGGTCACGGAACGATCCACCTTCATGGACACGATGGATTCCCGTCAGCGCATGATTCGTGACTTAGGCGCGATCCCAGCCAAAGAACAAGCGGACTTCCAAGGGTTGGCCGTTTCCCAACTGACGAAACAATTGAAATCGGTGCAAGAGAAGCTGAAGAAGTATTCGACGGTGAATCGTAAGGCGTTGGACCAGTACGTCTCCTTCAATGAACAACGGGAGACGTTGTTGAATCGCAAGAAAGAAATTGAACGCGATGCGACATCCATCGAAGAACTCATTACCAGTCTTGACAACCAAAAGAACGAAGCCATCATGCGCACGTTCACAGGCGTCAGTAAACATTTCGCGGATGTATTCTCGGAGTTGGTCCCTGGTGGCAAGGGTCAATTGATTATGAAGACCACGATGGACGGTGAACCTGCGACGTCTGATACGGCTACGGGCGACTTGGAAGATCACATTTTGGACGAAGAAGAAAAGCTGGGTATCAGGGGCAGTCGATTGTCCGTTGCACAGTTCCGCGGTGTGGAAGTGAGTGTCTCGTTTACGGGGGTAGGTCAACACTATACGATGCAACAGTTGTCCGGTGGGCAGAAGGCGTTGGTAGCCTTGGCTTTGATCTTTGCGATCCAACGCTGTGATCCTGCACCATTCTATTTGTTTGATGAGATTGACCAAGCATTGGATGCCAATTATCGCACAACGGTGGCTCGTTTGATTCAACGACAAGCCAATTCGGACACTGCCAATGCGCAGTTTATTACCACGACCTTCCGACCCGAATTGGTGCAAGTCGCGGACAAGTTTTTCGGTATCAAGTTGGAGAACAAGGTGTCGAACTTGATTCCGTTGACGAAGGTACGTCGGACATTCTTTTGTCCCCGTGGTACTGCTTTTTGTACTCACCATCTACCTCCGTTGCTTGATTGACAGGACGACGCGGTCGACTTCGTGAACAACCTGTTGCAGAACGAAGAGGCTGTCTTGCGACAAAGTTCTGGTCCGAGCTTTCTGCAAGGTACGCCCGGCAGTGCTCGACCCGGTCGCATAGGAAGTGCCTCTGGTGGATCTGCCTCGTTGGTGCGAAGGGACGAGGGCTCGATGGACGTCGACGAAGAGCACGACGGAGGTGACCGTACCCGTCGATCAGGCCGGGCAGTCGCGGCGGCATTGGAAGAAGAAGACGAAGACGAAGATGTGGACGATGCAGCATTGTTTCATGCAGGTGAAGGCCGACGGTCTGGACGATCCACGTCCGGACGAGCAAAGAAGACGACCGGATCGAAAAAGAGATCGCGAGGCGACAGGAGAGGTAGAGGAAGAGATGACGACGAGTCGGAGGAAGAAGACGAGGAAGTCGAACCGGGCCTTGAACTAGATGAAGAAGACGAGCGTGCGTTACGTGCATTGGGCTTGAAGTAATCTCTTTGTACTGACCCAGACCCAAACGCTCCTCCTTTTCTCGTGTACATAGACCTTCTTCTTGTATATACCATCTTTTGTCTGATTCACTTTTTTTCTCTTCTGTGTTTCACAATCAAGTAACTATTGCGTCAACAAATCCCGTGTTTTGTAGCGAGCACTATGCATAGCATGGAGCACAGAGAGCACTGGGGGCGCTGGTCCAGACTCTCACAGACTACCCATAGTGTAGGTACAAACCTGTCCCAAGTGTCCAACCATTTGTGACGCTGGAAGATGACAAGGAGAACTAACCAAAAGGAGGTTCTAACGCATCAAGCACAACTCTTCATCGCTATCCTGGTTAGAATATTGACTGTTTGATTCGTGGAGATGTCGCAAAAGGGATCAACCGTTGGAATTTTGTTGGGTATTGTCTCGATTCTATCTTGGGAGTTCGTTAAGCTCTACAAGAAGAAAGACAAGTACAAGCAGGCGTATTGGGGTGAACGCAAAGGTCGCACTCGAGTTGAAAAAGAAATGAAGAAGATTGCCAATATTCGTTTGAACACCACCGAAGGCTTCTTTGTGCAACCCGTGGGAATCATTTCTTCGTGCTATCGTCAGTGTGTGGGTACTCCTCGTCAAGGTCTTTTGGTACCAGAAAGTCGTTCTCGTATCACTTTGACGCGGAATGTATCACCAGAGGCTTTGGAAGGTCTTCAAGACTTTTCTCATGTTTGGATCACATTCCAATTCCACATGAACACCAATGTCTTGAAAGAATCGAAAGCTTTCACGGGCGGTGCGACATTCAACGCGAAAATTTCTCTCCCTGTCTTGAAGGGTGGCAAAGTGGGAGTGTTAGCGACCAGATCTCCTCATCGACCAAATCCTATTGGTGTTACTCTCGCGCAGATTCGCTCTATTGATAAGAACAAGCGCATTGTCTATCTGAACGCGTGCGATTTGGTTGAAGGAACCCCAGTTTTGGACATCAAGGTATGCTCGTATTGCCTCAGACGCTATTTCGGAGTTTGACCTGACGTTGACTTCATTTCTTTTTACAGCCATATGTTCCCATTTACGATTCGGTGCCCAACTACCGTGTTCCTGAATGGCTTCTTGACCATGTTTACAGCCGAAACGAAGTGACAATTCACCCCGATGTACCTGCACAGGTGGAAAAGATCAAGGGAAAGCTCTTTCACTATTTGAACGAGCCCGAGGTGTTCCTTCAGGCTATTAAGGAAACATTGGAAGCAGAAGTTCGCTCTAAATTCCAGACGGCGAAGCAGATGGAATTCACCGAACAAGGAAACCTCGTCGGAGTTCTCTTCGACGAAACTATTGTTCGTTACCGTTGGGTCGACGAGCGCCGATTCGAAATCATGGAGGTCGTCTTGAAGTATATGGATAAGACACTCTTGGAGACCCAGAAAATCTTGCATGATGAATCACAGGCCTATGACGAAACTATGGTCGATGTCAACGTCAGTGACGAAGAAAAGGAGACCATTGCTGCGTAAAGTCTCTCCTTTGTGAACGCTTTCGGAGAGTAATCCACAATAATTCTCCCAAAGGATGCTTCCATGAATAAAATCGTGTCTATCATAAGTTTTCAATAGATCACAATCATCTATTCGTTCGCTCAATCTGGAAACGCATTGACGTATAACCGTCATCGCCCTGCCTCCGAAGAGCATTCAGTGCCAAGTAACGATCACGCATACGACCCAAGTTGGCACCAACAAGAATCCCCACAACACTCGCCAAACTACACGATAGACCAACAATGAATGTTGATATAGAAATATCAGCTGTTTGAGATGTAGTTAATCGTCGGTGCTGCACAGAACTGGGGCTGGTCTGCAATTTCGTTGGATGACAGACAGGCTGAATCATGGACCATAGCGACAACGAACTCATCGTTGGGCACAAGTTTGATGCACATAGTTCGGCAAGATCTCCAAGAGGATATGGATACGCCCCTTTCAAAGTCACCAAGATGAGAATCAGCTGCAGAAAAAGTCGAAATGTGGTGAACATTCGAGAGTCGATATGGAAACAACCCCTTCGCAAATTACTTTTCAAACAATTTCAAAATCAGGATGCGAGTTGCTTCGCTTCAAAGTTGATTGTTTTCTATCAAAGTGACATAAACCATAAGTAGAATAACTACCAGAATACCAAAAATACCAAGCATCGTCCCAAATCATCATCACGATGATGATGATTCTGTCGTGGTCAACTACAGCAGAAAACTTCTTCTTCACCATTTGGCGATACATCTCATTATCAATTCATTTCACTGTTTGTTAAGTGCATCTCATTCATCACAACATGTTGTCGCCCCAAGAAGTTCGATTGAAGTGCCGATCTGGTGAATTCAGCGGACAGACTTCCGGTCTAGCCCCAGGATATGCACAGGCCAATCTTTGCATCTTGCCAAAGGAATACGCATTCGATTTTTTGCTCTTTTGTCAAAGAAATCCGAAGCCTTGTCCTTTGTTGCATGTTTTGGAGCCTGGGGTGTTTCAGCTTGGCGATATTGACATCCGCAAGGATGTTCCTCGATACCGCGTATTCCGGGACGGAGTTTTCTCGGAAGAAGTCACTAATATTGGCGATGATATTTGGTCGAGTGATATGGTTACATTCGTAATCGGTTGCTCATTTTCATTCGAAGACGCCCTCATCAGAGCCGGCCTGCGAATTCGCCACATCGATCAGAATCGAAATGTGCCCATGTATAATACAAGCATTCCTTGCAAATCGGCCGGCGTATTCCACGGAAACATGGTTGTGTCCATGCGGCCTTTCAAAGCAGGTATGACATTCATTAGAATCTATCCAAGGAGTCTATTGACATTGAAATGTCTGCTTTCATTAGGGGAGATTTCCAAAGCTGTTGAAATTTGCAGTCGCTATCCCAGAGTTCACGGTGCACCTGTTCACATCGGCGACCCGGTATGTCACCGTCCGCTTTGCCACTTTGAAGTATTTTAATTAAATACTGTCTTAGGCTTCTTTGGGAGTTTCTGATATTAATCGGCCCGATTATGGAGACGCAGTTGATCTGGAGGAAGGGGATGTTCCAGTCTTCTGGGCATGTGGAGTGACTCCTCAAGCGGTCGTCATGAAATCTAAGTACGTTATCAATGTCGTTGCCTTCTTTCATCCATGTCTGATTTGTTTATGCTTTCATCCATGCTATAAGACCTCACATATGCATTACTCATGCTCCTGGACATATGTTGGTACTGGACGAATTAAACGAATCTCTGTCGCTTTCCTAACTCAGTGCGGCGCGAGGAGTTATCAGAGGGAGGATCAGTTTCAGAAAATTAACATATAATTTTTATATACAAGTTGCGTTCAAACTACATATGCGATGTCAATAGCTATTTCTTTTTCGACCCGAATCCACTGAAGCCCATCAGTTTCATCATCTCATCATCATCCTCGCCAGCTTCAACAGAGACATCATCTTCCTCATCTTGTGCCTTTCGCGCTCGCTTATGCTCTTTCTCCTCCTCGGTGGCTTCACTGGAATTTTCCTTTCTTTTTCTGTTGCGGGCCTCGTCGTCCGACTCTTGCTTTTGTGAGCCATCGGTTTCGATCGGAATGGTGGCGGTTGCCTTGTCACCGCCGTTCGACCTACTCTTTTGCCGTTGAAGGCGCTCTCTTACATCATCGATGTTTGCTCTCTCAACCTTCATACTGTAGCCAAGTGCATGTTGGTCTATGAAGATGCAAGAAGGTGACTGTTAAGTTCAAGCTAGAAGACCACAAGACAAGGCCGAACATACGTTTCTTTCCATTGACATGGGCGAGATAGCTTGCAGAATCTTTCAAGAGTACACTACACACTTCGCACCAAAAACCTGCCTTTTGGCCTTCAGCATCAGCTGGATTAATGATTTCAACTTTTCCTGCTCTGTCTTCCAGTCCAAGCTTCCTTTCTCTGGCTTTCAAAAACACCCTCTCTGAGCCAATAGGCCCGCTTGCATTGGAATCTGCAGCTCGAAACTCTTCTCTTAAGGCTTGTTTGGCCCTGTTAACCTTCGCATCCTTGCTGGTATCAGTAAAGTCCTCTCCTCTCTCCAATCTGTCTTTGGCACGTTGCTCATACAGCGCTTTATCCCACGTTCTTCGAATTCCAGCCATCTCACACTTCTTTTGCAACAAAGCACCACAGAACAAGTAATCTGTACTGCTGAAGTGCAGATACAACAAAAGAATGGATTCTATAATGATAATCAAACGATGGAAGAGATGGAAGACCAAGAGCGACGGGGCGGTCTTTGCACAAAAGACCCAGATATCTACCAAAAGTGGGATGGGCCGAAGAAATAACGATCACATTTCGATCATATTTCGATTTTCTTTTTTTCCCTGGTTGCCTTCATCTTCCAAACTTCATATCGATCATATCTTTCAACTGAAGAGTCATTAGTTTCGTATTTCTCCCTGTTTCTAAGCGATTTGTTTGACTAGTGAGAGTTCCTTTACCATGTTGAACTTACCAAGCACTCGTGCCGAGCCACCACCGGAACGGAGCATGCATGCAACGTATCGTAACAAGCCTAAACCTGACATGCAAAGAATTTCTCAATCGTCACAATTTCAAGATGATACGCGAGCTTCGCTGGCGTACAGAGCACCGAGAGAAGCCGAAGATGTTCAGCCGGTCCCAACTACCTGGGACACAGTTTACGACCCTGACCATCCGGATGCTGATTGGAGTGGCCTCGTCAGCAAGGAAGTTATTTTTTCGAAAAAGCACAGCACTAATCATCCTTCCCAACGAGAGAATATCGAGAGAAATGAGCAGGGCATTGTCTCAAAAGATGAAAGACAAGAGTTTCCTCGCAAGCGAGTGAACAACGAGAGTGCTTCAAAGAATTCTGGGTCGTTGGTCATTGGTGGTATTGACAATCCTGATGATCGCTTTAAAACGACATATCGAAGATTTGAAAGCCAAGAAAGAACTGACAAGGATCAGCTAATTCTCGAGAAGAGACTGAATGCTACTCGTTCCGTCCCTCCTCCAGGGCAATCCAGAGGAAATTCAGCGCCTTCTCACGAAGGCTACCAATCAATGATGCAAGATATGAGGTCCAAAAATGTTGGCCAAGAGCAAAAGTTCAGCAGTCGAAGCTCATTACTTTCCAATTTGGGTGATGTTCTTATTTCGAGCCAAGCGGTTGAGCCGCCACCACAAAAGTTACAACAAGAGTATAAAAGTGAGCAATACAGAACGATGATGGCGGACAACTTCAAACCCTTTCCAGGTACTTGCTTTCTTTATTTTGCACAGCTCGTCGCTGGATTTCTTTCAGTTGTGACTAACGTTTTCTTC
The DNA here is from genome assembly GCA_008000375.1 of Poteriospumella lacustris. Taxonomy (NCBI): domain Eukaryota; class Chrysophyceae; order Chromulinales; family Dinobryaceae; genus Poteriospumella; species Poteriospumella lacustris. The sequence continues at coordinate 72,939 of SMOI01000055.1, forward strand.
CTCTCGTGTTGTATCTCGTGTCGTAGGTTATACTGGACGCCGTCGTTAAAATTCCTGTATAGTTCTTCTTCCTTTTTATGTTTTGTGTTGTATACTTAATTCGTGGCACTTTTCATGATTCTGTGAGTGAACCTAATCACCTGCGAAGGGGGATTGACGTGTGCAGACAGGATACCAGATGGACCCTTCTTATGTGGAAGCTTTATCTTTCAAAAAAGCAACAATAGGATCAATCTTTGGCAAGCCATTCCGTCTAGCATGAGAGTACCTTAGCCACCACCACCTTAACATAGCAGCACAGCTATCGATGTGCTAAACGATCCAGCAGCTACCATTATGTTCCTTGTGACCGTTTCCCACCCAAAACCGTTTCGATTTGGCGATAACACTGCAGAGTGGGTCTTATAACCGTTTATAAGGCGAAAATAGCCGCTATGGTGAGACACCAGCAGCCAACGGCCAGATATCCACTGATGACTGTTGGCGAAAGATAACGATAACTTCCAACGACGATAACGGAGTGCTCAAGTGTTCGTTACTTAACGGTTTAGCCACGTGCATTCCCATCTGCATCAGTTGCCATTGTCGTTGTCGCTTGTTGACATTCTCGTGTCATATCTTTGACAAAGAAGGTGCTGCTTGCACGGTGCATACTTGTTCGTTGTCCATCCATCTTATCGCAGGAGAAAGAAGTGTATTGACAGAACATGGACAAGATATCACTGTTGGCCGAATTGTGCACCGATAAGCCTGTCGTTGAGTCAGGCGAGGAGGAGAAGAAGGATAAGCTCTTCATCGATACATCAGAAGCTCCCACAGAGGACGAGAAAGGCCCAGGAACAACCGATGAACAGCTTGGCGACTCCGACGATGACGAGTCTGACCTCGAGCGGCGCCTCCAATTGATGGAACAAGATGTTTCTGTATCTGGAAGTACCAGTCGGATGAACACTCCTGGCAAAGCAAGCCGTGGCAACTGGACAGAAGAGGAAGATGAAAAGCTCCGACAAGCCGTTGCAGAATTCTCGGGAAAGAACTGGAAAAAGATCGCAGAACGCATTCCCGAACGTTCGGATGTTCAATGTCTTCACCGATGGCAGAAGGTCCTTCGCCCTGGATTGATTAAGGGCCCATGGACTCCTGAGGTATTAAGACTGAAGGCCTGCTTTGTCCTGTCTTCTGAGTTTGCTCATCACCCATGCGTTGAGTAGGAGGATAACAGCGTAAGGGAACTTGTTGCCAAATACGGAGTGAAGAGCTGGTCTTTCATCGCCAAGCAATTGAAAGGTCGCTTGGGAAAGCAGTGTCGAGAGAGGTAGGTAACTCATTCATGATGCAACGGTTACATTTGCAAATGCAGGATTGACGAAACATGTTGTTTCCCAGGTGGTACAATCATCTCAGCCCCGATATTGTGAAGAAACCTTGGGATCCCGAAGAAGATCGAATTATCATCTTTGAGCACCAAACCATCGGCAACAAATGGGCGGAAATCGCCAAGAAACTGCCCGGCCGAACTGACAATGCCATCAAAAATCGATGGAATTCCACCTTGGCACGAATGGTGAAAATGCAGGAAAATCCATCGGAAACACCGCTGCGAACCCCACGAAAGAGAAAGCAAGGCGACGAAAGTGCGGGAGCAACAGGCGAGACAGCAACTAAAGCCCGTAAGAAGCGAAAGAAGGATGCTACTGATACTGCTGGCGATGGTGCGGATGGCCAGGACGAGGTTGGTGACGATTTGGGCGATGAAGATGACGTCATTCAAGCTCCCGGTGATTTTGACGACGGTGCATTGCCGAACGCGGAGACTTCGTCGTCGAGTCGACCATCGCAGTCGAAACCGTCGAAATCGTCTCGAGCAAAGGTGTCCACTTCATCATCATCGGGACAGAATGTATCTGCTGCAAGTGGAGACGATGGAGGAGAACTGGGCGAAGCAGGTTTAGCTGTCATGTCAACACCAAGTCGCAAATCGAAAGGTAGCCGCCGTGCAGCCAGTACCGGTGAAAAGCGGAGTCGTAGTCAAGCGACGGCTTCGTCGTCCAGTCTAGTCATCGATACCGATGCAGCAACATTGGGCGATGAGGGTGAAGCCCTTCCTAGTACCACTTCTCGTGCTCGTGGCACCGGACAGGCCAGCTCAGGGAGACGGCGCGCTGGTGCCACCACATTGCTGGGGTCCGAAGAAAGCAACCTGTTGGATGCCGCTGCGGAGATAGCGAACAGCGCTTCCAAGCGTAGCGCTACCAAGCGTGTTGCGGGCAGCAGCAAACGTGGGCGGGCAAATTCGGATGCATCCATTGACCACGATGCCTATGCAGCGATCATTTGTACGCTTCGATCCGGCCATCCGACACCCTCAGCTGGACGCAGTCTATCGAATTTAGAAGCGGGGGGATCATCGTTGTCGGCCACCACTATACTCCCATCGAGTGCGTTACTTGGCGATGGATTATCCAATTTGGCTCGTTTTGGATCGGTGTCGCCTCATCATTTGGTATTGGCAGCGTTAGCGCCGGTGGATGACTTGGAGATGCAAGTATGCAATGGATTGAATGGGTTACGAAGCTCGAACGTGTCCAGTGCAGTGCCGAGCCCCTTTTCTGCGGCTTCTCATGCCCCGATGACGTTCCAACCAGCGATTGGCCCGGTGACCGAAGAGGACGAAGATGCCCAAGCGGACGATGAAGAAGGAGACGACGAGGCCAAAGATCCTACGAAGAATATGGATGTAGACACGACCGTCGAGGAAGACGAAGATCAAAGCAGTGGCCGTTCGGCCGGTAGCGGTGTCGATGCATCTGGTGACGATAAAAGTGAAGCAAGTGCCAGTCCGGCAACACTGTCATCCGCGTACGACAATGTGATGGTACTACAAAGCCACGCGCAAGATGACGTTGAAGTCGCGTCGATGGCGGTAGCGGGGCCGCACAAAAGTGCTTCTGATGCAGCGGTGGAGTCTGTCATTGTCGGTGACTTTTCAGTGGCGGATCGTTCGGGCCAGGTAAGTTCGAAGCTAATAGCTGAACTTGGTCAGTAGCTGATGGGTTTGTTCGTTGGCCTTTGCAGGAGAGTCATCGATCGACATCAGACACCGAGATTTTGTTGGCGGCAATGGCGACGCCTTCGACAGCCACGACCGCCGTACTCCCGGCAGTGATCGCGTCGTATGCGCAGTGATCATATAGATGGTATGAGAGAGGCCCTTCGTTCGCTACTTTTTGTTCCTCTTCTGCGGGGAATTCTTGTACAGATGTTATGTTGTGTTGTCGATAGTATATAAGTAATCATGCAGTCCTTTCGTTCGATTTTGTTTCTTTTTTTCTGCGGGTGCCTTTTCCTCTCTTTCTTTCGTTGTTTCATCGCGTTGGTTGGGTTCTTTGCGTTCGTTCTTGATGCATCATGTGGTGTTGTTGTCGTCGAACCGCTGTGACGTCTGTCATGTCTCACGTCTTGCGACTTTTCTGATGAAAGCCGACGTACCACACTGTTTAAGAGCGCGCGTTTAGAATTATCCACGTACGGGCTCACTGGCAACAAGAACTTGTACGGCAGCCTGCGCGGCAAAGTTCAGGAATGGAGGTGCTTTTCATCCTCGACGGTCAGAAACATATCGGGTGGATATGCCTTCAGCTCTCTTCTCACACACAAATAATGATGCTCTTCAATTTGCTCATTTTTTGTTGGCGTTCACTAGGAGCTGTTGATGCTTATGGTGGTACCAACGTGGGTCTGGTGTCTCCATGGTCGCATGGTGTTTTATAATATGTAGCGGATATTCCGCTTGGTGGTGTTTGATGTTTTTGTTTTTAAACTTTAATTTTTCTACGTTTGGATTGTGCGTTCTTCGTTCCGACTCGGTTGCTTGCTGTTTTTTGGGAGTATGGTTGATATGAGAACCAAGCTGGTCATTTTTGCTGTTCAGAAATCGGCCAACTAGCACAAAAATTTCGATTTCTTCCTTCACGCAGATGGACTTGGAGCACACATGGATAAGTTGTGTTGCAACCAACACCAGAGGTTGGAGACACTTACAGACTGGGGGTTAGACTTACAGAAATCACCATGCATACAAGACCTGCTGGGTGCTGGTGAAAATTCGAAACGCCCTCCCCCCTCCGTTCAAAAAGCCACCACAGATAAAAGAGAGCAGAGATCTGATTTCGGATCAAGCAAGCATTGGGCAGATATTCGCAACGGAGACAATTATAGAAATCTACTGCGTGACTGTCCGATATTTGCTGCGCAGAATCGCCTATTCAACTTCTCCAAAAGATCCTTCTTGTCTGGAAGCAAGAGAGAACAACAACATGCGCCTAACATTTCCTGTTCAGATTTTGTTATTTGTTCTCGTCTTCATGGTCTTATCATGGCTTGCTATGCATGTACATGTGAGTACTTCATTGACTTCTCCGCCAAAGAATAGTGAGCCGGCGATTGGTGATGTTGGAGAAACGTCGTTGGCCCTTCAACAAGCAAAGAAAAAACTGGAGATGATGCAGGCTTTGGCCCAAGTATCAAACAAGGTTACCGATGAGCAATCTCCTGTGACTGTCTCTGCATCTGAAAAAGGCAATAGTTTGAGAAAGGAGGCGTCATCTTCAGCAAACCGTCCCCGTCTTCACGCGGTCACGTATGCGTCCCATCACGGACGGGACGATAGATTTTGTCGTTCCGTCGAATCAGCAGTTCGCCATGACTACGATCTTGTCATTTTAGGCTGGGGAGTGAAATGGCGAGGATTATCGCAAAAATTGGAAGCTGCTCACTCATATGCCGCTTCTCTTCCTGAGCACGATTTGATGCTCTTCACCGATGCGTTCGACGTACTGTACACCTCAGAAGCAAATAAAATAGTGGAGACATTTTTGAGTCGCAATTATTCTATTCTCTTTGCGGCTGAGTGTGGTTGCTGGCCCCACATAATGGAGGACGAAAACATTTGTCTGCATCGATATCCTCCTTCACCAACGCCCTATCGCTACTTGAACAGTGGAACCTGGATTGGCTACGCAAAGCAAGCCAAGGAGATGCTTGCCGAAGTGATACGCCTCGCAGGTCAAAACTTTGACAACGCAAATGATCAAAAGCTCGTTGCGGATATGTTTCTCGCCGGTACTCATGGTATAAAGCTCGATTATCAATGTGAGATTTTTCAATCTATGCATCGAACCGACCCTCCTCCATTACCTTTGTGCAATCCATCCGCCGATATGCAATTATCGTCGGAAAAGAGGTGGTTCAATTCTCGTACGAAAACGTATCCGGCAATATTCCACTTTAATGGTGGAGGAAAGGCGCATCACCTCCGTATGGAAAAGAGTGTGTGGTATAAAGAGTCATCATATTACCGAGGAAACAAATGGGAAACACTACGTCATAGCCGTGTGACGGTGCCCTCGCGTATTCCACAGGGGTTTATGCATTTCGATGAATTATGCCCCGACTATTTACGATCGCTGAATCCGGCGGGAGGGATTTGAAGGGATTACTTTCGAGAAGGGACTAACGGTGATGTCGATCGAGGACGATGAGGAGAATACGTGAAAAACGAACAATAAGCGCAATCCGCTGATCACATTCGAATGACTTCGACGAGCGGAATGTACGATGAACGCATTGGAAGAATTGCAGTCGCATATCAGTCAGGTTGATCAGCAACTTGTGGATTTGCAGAGAGAAGTTGAACACCTTTCTCAGGAAGTACGTGCATGACATCGCGTGAGCTTGTGTTTGCTGCAAGGCATGTTGCTGACTTGAGTCTTCCAGGTTGATCAAAGAGAATTAGATTTACAGACCATACTGAAGCAACGAAGCTTAATTGAAGAGGGAATTCGAAATGAGACCGAAGAATTTCAAGGCCTCCAAGCAGAGAGATCGAGAATACATGAAGAGCTGCGGTGGAACACGGAACTCGAGGCGCTGTACAAATTTCAACTGAACTATCTTCGAGGCCGCTTTTACGAAGAAATACTGTTATTCTCAAACGAAGTTCTTCAAGTGCAGTCCAGGTTCTTTCAATATCTCCTAATGAATTTGGACAGCAGTAACTCCTTCACTGAATTAAGTGCCAAGCTCGACGAGGTTTCCAGCCAACGAAGAGAAATTATCAGCATTCGAAGGTTTCTCGAGAACGAAGCGTGTGAAGTAAGGACTCGCACCAATGCTCCAATTGACGGGTTGCCAAGTGCTGTTTCTCCGTCGGCAGAGCCAATACTGGACATCCCTGGCGGAATCTACAGTGTCGAGTCGGACAGTGACCAATCCGAGCCCAGTCCTACCTTTTTGCTGTCTGCTGATAGCGGGGGGCTTTGGTATCGGGATATATTGAGACGTGGAACTCCGAAATAGCTCACGGCTCTTCACGGCGTGAATCGATTTCTGTGGACAACCCATCCACGTCCGTTGCTTCTTCAACTCCATCACTTCTTGCAGATTTTCTGTCACTTCTTTTTCGTTTCTTCGATGATGACCGAGATGGTCCTGATCTTGCAAGTTTTGGCTCGTCAAATCCATCGCCTCGGCAGCGTGGACAAAGCCATTCTCCAGTTGGCTGTTGTGTTACAGAACGCTGTAAAAAGATCATTTTCACGTACGATTCGGAACTACTCACCTCTTCAACGAGTCCCACGCAGCCAAAATGATACCACTCCACCACACATGAAGATGAATCACAAGCGATCATCTGCCCTTCAAAGCCCCTTAAGCACACGCAAAAATGGTCCCCAGCCGTTCCATTGTGCTGATTGTCAACTTGTGTTGACTCCCCGCGTTCCTCCGAAGTGCCTTGAGATAGGTCAGCCGCAGAATCATCAGTTCTTTCGCTATTGCTGTTGGATGTTGCATCCTTCAAAATCATTTTCCAGGTTGCATGGCCGGCAATAGGTTTCCCTCTCTCTAATCGAAGCCTCATCGCTCTCAGATAGAGGAATACTTCTTGGTGATTCTTCACGGACGCCCAATGCTCCGCACTCAACGGAACGCCACTACGAAGCTTTCCCATCTGATACACATCCGCTCCCCTTTTCACGCAATACTTGACACCTGCGATGTTTCCATGATACGCCAGGATCACCAAAGGACTGAAGCCTCCAACGTCGCATAAGTTGATGTTCGCTCCAAACTTCTCTACCAACAGCATTACACTTTTCACATGGCAGTAACGGGACGCCAATGTAAGAAGTGTGTTATTCTCAATCAAACTACCCTGCCAATTTACATCAAAATCAGCTATATCGCTGAAAGTAGAAGTAATCAATCTCGACAATTGTTTGGCAGGATCCCGCTTCTTCTCCAGGAGAAGTTTCGACTGCAGCAAAAGGTTTTCATGTCGTTCTCTTATCCACCTGTGCTTTTTCTGATAACTGGTCCAAAATTGAGTCTTAAGATCGCTCTTGGAACGAAGTTGTCGGCCGTTATTGACAGGAAAGTGCATGGGAACTCTGTACTGCACAGATAGCCGCCGCCACAAGAAGGGGTCCGTTTTACTGAAGAATGCATTCCATTTGAGACACACCTCAGAGAGACCAAGAAACGTCTCCGGAGGGCCAATATATTGAAAGATGACCAGAACAGCGTCCAAAGGTAGGTCCACCAAATCTCTCGTCGCTCGCGGCTCGTCCATTGATCGATCGATGTCAGTCAAGAATATGAAGCGATGTGATGCAAGGACGATCTATGTGGCTCTTCTTCTCACCTTCTTTGACAACCAAATCATCAATGAGTCTCTAACGTTATTGGCCGACACTTTGCTTCATATATAAGGCTACGGGCTACCACTTAGTCACTCATCAAACCAAACCCTCTAACGAACCGAGAGAGAGACCAACGTTCACAGCAGTTTGTCGTTGAGAATGACGATCGAAATATTCACCTGCAAAGGTACCGCACTTTATTGAGGCTCTCCCCCATCGCTGTCGGAGGGACGGGGCCGCTGCTGCTATAAAATGTACCACCGGACAGTTGCAAACTTGGAATATTTAATGAAGCATAAAACACGAACACAGCAATGGATATAGCGACATAGAACTGAAAGCCATTCATGGAAGTTACAGCTGACGTCTTTGTCTACTTTTTGCCGGGCGTCGCGGCAGGCGCAGACGAAGGTTTCTTAAACGCCATTGAAGCGGTGATACCAGTTGCCACTGATTTAAGATCTCGCCGTTGACCTCCAGAGGCACTGTTATGTTGAGAACCATGATCAGATCCTTCTTGAAAAATATTTCCTGAGAGAATTTCGCCAAAAGCGTTGCGCAAATTCCCACCCATCGTATTGAAACTCGATTTGACATTGCGCATCGTTTCTTCGGCACCCACCTTGATCTTATTCGCTGTCTCCTCACTAGACGCCTTCATTTTATCACCAAGATCCTTGATCGGTACAGGCACACCCAATTTCAAGCCCTTCAAGATCAGAATACTGTCTTTCTCCTTCGGCGAGGCATCAGGCAACAGCTGTTCGAACATGTCCTCGATCGAGGCATCTTCGGCAATGATTAATTTCAAAATATTCTCCACACGACCAATTTTAAGATCTAAGAACCTGAAATATGCCTTGCCCAGTTGAATGGGATCTTTGCCTTCTGGTAACTTCACGTTGGGCATCTTCACCAAGAACTCTTTGATGCCATTCAAATCCATGAGTAATTGCGCACCACCTGTTTTGCTGACCCGTCCAAGTTTCCAAATGGTATTCAAGAACTGTTCCAAAAATACGGTGATGATTTTGTTGCAGAAGTTTTGGAAATACGCGGCAGACATCGTTGTTCGAATACGAGGAATACAATCCACGAATACTTTCAACATTTGTTTCACGTGGTCATTCACGTCACCCACCACGATGTCCGTCGCCCAATTGACACTGCGCATTTGTTCGAACATGTCTTTCATGCGATAAATCTCTCCCACCGCTAAAATGTTCATACCAAACGCTACCAAGTCATGATATACTTCACACAACGAATTGTAATCGACTTTCTCCTTGTAATCATCTCGAATGCGTTGCTTGAACACGTTCTCCAATCCAGGGATGGTATCAATACAATACTCGGCAGTGCAAACAACGCGACACAGCGTCTTTTCATCGGTTTTGTTGATACGATACACGAACGGCTTGTCTGGTTTAATAGGTCCTTCCGGAGGCGGGCATCGAGCTTTCAAAATCTCCGCGTACTTCAACAGCAAACCCGCATGTTCCTTGGAAAGCATGAACAACGCGGATGCATTTGAAAACGACAAAACTCGCTTCAGAGAGCTCTTGATATTCTCGACCAACTTGGTGGATGATGCGTATGGTTCACCCGGGTTGAAAGGAGGTGGTGGATTTTCAGGCTGCGGATCTCCTGGCCGAGGGGGCACCGGCGTCTGCTCACCCTGTGTAATGGTGCCCAGCACTTCATGCAATCCATTTCTTTCAATTTGAATATACGGGCCCAGGTAATTGTCAAATGCCTCACGCATGGACGTTTCCAACGACAGAGTGACATCATCACCAGTACCAGCAGCATCTTCTTTCAAAGCGCTGGCGAACTTGGTGAGCATTTTCTTCTCGAAATTGTTCAAGCTGGTGATAGAGCGAATCAACGTGGCTACATCACCATTGTTATTCGGATCAGGATATTCATGAGCAAGAACATCCTGTAGATGTTTCTTGGTGCGTCGAGTAAACTCTTCAAATAAATGATATGGAACATTCCAGCGCGTAGGAAGGACCGACGACATCTTCTCATCGATAACTTCCAACAAATGTTGAAACCATGCATAGCGCTGGTCTAAAAATTGAAGGCCAGCATATTTTGCACCAACTTGAAAGAGCTTTTCATAGTTGAGTAACTGAAGCTGTGCGAATCGCTCCAACAAATCCCGTCGGAAGCGTTCGCCAAGAGCATCGACCACCATATATACTTGAGCTAATGCCGATACATCTACGTTAACATTGGTTTCGGATGAATCTCCTTCGTGATCATACTTATCGCTGTTCGTCAAAGGGCCGATTTCTCTGAAGGCCCATTGAATTTGACGACGAAGTTCTGATTCAATTGCAGTCACCTTCTGTCTGATGATGGCCACATGAGGAACTGCAAAATAATGTTCAAATTGCTGTAAATGGCCCTGAGCATCGACTAAGAGTTCTGCAATCGTACGATAGTAGTCAAACTCCGCACATTGCAGCTCTTTCTCCAATTCGTTGACGATGGCAATTAAACCGTTGATATCGGAGTATGTCTTGGCGGTACTGTTGATTCGGCTGGCAGAAATTTCAAGAAGACGAGGGTCTGCATGGATCTTCTCAATTGCATCATCAGATGCCTGTGCGCGAACGATGATTTCGTGGATGTTTTCAGCCAAAACTTTGATCTGTGAGAAGTTGACGACCGACGGTTACTCGTTTGCTTGGGAATACGAATTCGAAGTAAAGTACCTGATCGGTATCGCCACTACCGGCCCGCTGAAGCTCAGAATCTAATGCTTGTAATTGTGCTTTAACATTATCCACAACTTGCTTGACAAATTCCAAAGGCGTGATGGGTGCAGGATTTGGCACCTCGATTTTGCCTGCTTTAGGGATAGATACCACAACAGAAGACATCCTCGCAGACTTCACTGAATGATCCCTGAAATATAATCACCCCGGCAAGAGTTCATGCAGAATACTCTGAGTGTATCAGCGTTGTGTCTCAAGGTGATATCGCTTGCTTGATTCACAAATCAAGCATTGATGATGGATGGCCTTGTTGTTGCAAAGATGATCTCGGCGGCGGCGGCTTGCAACAACAACATGACGAGGTCAACAACGAAACCGCATTTCTTGAGTTTGGCCAAAATCGTGAAAGAGTACTTTTTGGCACGATCGTCAGGCTGTGTGTGTCGTGCGTGGTTGCCCGTTCTCGGCCGCTTCCCAACCATTTTTGCACACGAAAATAAGAAGGTCAACCAGTTGTCCACGTCCAAAATAACAACTACCGAAATCACTGCTGGCTTTGTCACAATCGAATTAGTCATCAGTTTATTCTGTTGTTTTATTTTCTATTTTGTTATATCACAATCACACAAAAAATGAGCGCCCCTACGAATACCAGAAAGCATCGTTCAGATAGTTTCACTATTGCCAATAATGACGAGGACTCCGTTGATTTTCATGTTGCGAAGCGGGCCAAGGAAACACCTATTTCGGAGACGGGCAGTGAACAAGCAGTCGAGGACGATCGCTTGTCTCGTATGTCTCAAGCTGTCAAGACATTGATTGAGGTAAGCATTTTAACGGCTACCCCTGTATTCAGCCAATCTCAAACGACAACAATTTCAGTGCATGGGCGAGGATACGGAGAGAGAAGGACTCGAAAGCACACCTATGCGAGCGGCCAAAGCTCTTCAATTCTTTACCAGAGGTTATTTCCAATCTCCCGAGGAAGTTGTCGGTGAAGGTGTTTTCAACGAAAAGACGAATGGTGACATGGTGTTGGTCAGAAACATTGATATTCATTCTTTGTGCGAGCATCACATGGTCCCTTTCTCCGGAAAGGTTCACATCGCGTATATCCCCGATGGGAAAATCTTGGGATTGAGTAAGCTGGCCAGAATTGCAGATGTGTACTCCAGACGATTGCAAGTACAGGAACGTCTGACTCGTCAAATTGCGGAGGCGATCATGAAGCTTGTGTCTCCTAAAGGAGTCGGTGTTATTGTCGAGGCCACGTAAGTTTTTCCTGACTGTCATGCGGTTGTGACGTTATTCTGACTTCTCTTTCCAACAGCCACATGTGCATGGTTATGCGTGGAGTCGAAAAGGCCGGAGCAAGCACTATCACGAGCACGATGTTGGGAAGCTTCGACTCTGATCGCCAAATTCGCAACGAGTTTTTCAACTTGGTTCAGAATAGTTCCAGATAAAGTGTGCTTCCTGAACATGTGACCAGTATTCTGCACTATAGATTACCAAGCGTTTAATACTTTCACCAAGATGAGGCGGACCAGTGGCCTATGCACCGATCTTCTCAGTCCCTCCCGATAGAGAAAAGGAATCGGCCTCTTTTCTCGCCTTATCTCAACCATCGCGTTATAGTCGAGCATTTCTCGGTTCTGCCTTGCTCATTGTTGAATGAGACAGTTTTGCTGCCCTCCCTTTTGCCTCACGCTACTCTATCCAGAAATTCTGGATCATACCTCATATTTATAGTTAGTTAGCATAATTAATACTTCTCCCTCCTGTCGTGTCGATTGATTCATGAAAAACGGTAACCTAAAACAACCAATCCTTTACATCCATCTGCGAAAAGAGTACTATTGACTTTGAAAGTTTGCATACCTCCTCGTCGATCCTCGAATCGAGTCAAAGGCGAGATTTCCATAGAATTGTGGCACGATTCACATTATAGCTATCCTCGATTCAACATACAACGTGGACGAAGTAGCCTATTTACAGTGGTTTACATGGTCATCACTCTTCCATCAATTCGATTTTTATATATTGAATTTCTTGCAACTGTTCGCTGATAGAAGATTCACATTCCTGTATCTTCTCTCTTAGATAGGTTCGCTGCACTTCACAATTTCCAGACACTGACTGAAGCGATGGAAGCTGCGATTGTAGCCGATCCAAATGGAAAGCGGCAACGTATAGTAGCTTGTCCTTTTCTGCTTTCTGAATGCTTTCAATTGACTGCACAAGGGAAATCATCTTTCGGTTTTTGAACTCGTCCTATGGAATGAATCGTCAATCAATGGAGAGTAAAGTCGACAACGAAGGCGAATACTTTCTCACCTTAATTCGAATAACAGATTCGCTCAGCTTATTGAAGGCCTCTGTCATACTGCTGCATAACACTGGATAGCTATCGAGCTTAGCGGTGGCAAGGAGATCATCGAGTCCCCTATTATACTCATTGTATGTCTGAATACGACAAAACAGATGAAATTGTATTCCGTCGTAGATCACAGTTCAGAAGCATACCTTCACTCTGCTCTCCTGAACGTGTAGAAGAGCATCGATGAGGGAGAGAGCTGTAACGTCTGCCAGTTCACTGTCATGTAAAACATCGCCTCTGTTATCTGCAGCGCCGTTATCGACGGGAGGACAAAACTCTGGCAACTTGCAGCAGGGGCAACTTGGATCGTTTATGTTCGACACTTGTCGCTCCGCTAAAATTCGGATGCACTCTTTGAGATCCATATCTGAGCTTGATTAGGAATGAAGTACTACTTGCTTCTCTTACTTGACTCACATGTGTTGTTTGATCTCTTTCTTTCTTCGTTCAGGTTCAGGGTTCTTCTTTCGTCCTCCACAGCGTCGTCGTCGTTCGATCGCAGAACGCTCTCACCTAGTCCGGTTCTAGGTGAAGTGGGCCCCTTTTGGGCTTGGACGTTTTGCGTCTTATCAGGTCAACACACTCTCCTATGAGTGTCACGTACCAATGTGGAACTCTCCTTGAGAAACCAACTTGGGTTGAGAAGCTTTTAATTCAATTAGAAGTGATTACAAAGCCTTTCTTCTCCAGTGGCATGGTAAGATCTAATGCATTGGCGTTCTCGTGCGCGGTTGACTCATCTGGATATCTTGAAGGGCCAATGGACTCTGCAATGTGTTTTCCTTGGTATCTTGGGCAGTCTTGTTTTGACTTGCGCGAAAGCTGGTCATGATCGACGTTGCCGTCACAAACGACATCGTCATCGTGCTCGTCTGTTGGCCCGCGATCGGCCTCTGACAAGCACAACCCTTCAACCGCAACGTGAACGCTTGTCCTCATGGCGGTGAGTGGAGTAGAGTAGTTCATAAGGGTGTCTCGAAGGCTGACAAAGGATTCCCCTGACATCGGCTTCGTAAGCAAGTCTGCTAGCATTTCTTTGGTGTCCTTGTAAATCAACTTGATTTCTCCGCGCTCGACGCGGTCAGCGATGAAAAAGTAACGAATATTCACGTGCTTCGTTGCACCGGCAAATGTCTTCTTTCGTTCTAGGAGCTTAAGTGTGCTCTGGTTGTCTTCGTAAATAATGGCAGGTTGTTGAACAAATTTGTTTTTGTATTTTTGTTGTTGCGATAATAACTCTCGAGTCCATATGATGTCGCCCATTGCATCCGATAGGGCAATCAATTCTGCTTCGGTAGACGACTTTGAGTTTATCTTTTGCTTGATTGATCTCACAAATATAGGACCTTGCCCCAGGGTAATCACGATTCCGGTGTGACTTCGGCAGTCCGCATGGACACCGTACGAGGCATCCACGTACGCAGTAGGATAATCTTGCTGTTTCATGAGCCTGATGCTGCGCGCCCCAGTGTGCTTGAGATATTTGAGCACTCTGTTGAGCTTCGACTCATCAGCTTTGGTCGGGCTTTGTACGCGTGTCGATAAGAATGATATAGCTGTCAGGATATCAGGACGGGTTCGCTTGGCAAGGTACGCTAACTTCGCAACCACCGTGTGAAACTTGCCCTTTGCTTCGGCGTCCAAGTCTTGACTTTCCGTTAACAGAAACAAGTCTCTAGATGCAGGGGATGTCGATGTACCAGTCACGTCATGTGCGGCGAGAACCTCTGTCTCGTATCCTTGCATGTCCACCGTGACGGCATTCTCTTCGAACGTGAAGTGCATGCCCAAGTAGGAATGTGCGTGCCCACGTTTAACAGAGATTTCCTTGAATCTAGTCCTGAGGCTGTTAAGTAGGGCTTCGATCTGGTCTCCGTCGTTTGAAGTGATCATCAGGTCATCAACATAGATGACGACGGTAGTTTGGACACCGTTCTTGCTTGCATTGAGGACGCATATGTCGTATGGGTTGGCGGTGTATCCTTCTGACCTCAGGAATGCGGACAGGGTTTCATACCATAGCAACCCTGATTCCTTACATCCATACAGGGCCTTCTTCAAGCGAACGATGGTGGTCCCTTTCTTCGTAGCATAATCGCGATACGTTGGGTCGATCCTTCCAATCACGTCAGTGACCCTTTTGTCCAACATCATGTAGGTGTTCGCGTTCTTCATGGGAGCGTTTAAGTATGCTCCACCGATATCAACCGTTAAGACTTGACGGTTTTCTTGTGCGGCTATGGCGGCGACCATCATGATAGCTGTCAGCGAGGCAGTAGGTGACGATTTGTCTTCGCCGGCGATCATGTCCTGCATGTGACCACCGGCAACCAGTCGCGATTTAACCTTGAGGAAGTTTCCGCTGGCATCATACTTCTCTTTTAGAAAGACGAAGGAGGGTATGACCACGGACTCTCGCGGGACCTGTCGATAGTTGACCGGTTCCCATACCTCCTTGGCTATCATCTGAGACAGCTCTGCTTGTACCGAGGCTTCTGCGACTTGACCATGTTTCTTGATGCCTTCAGCGATAGATATATTGAATACGTAGGAGTCATTGTACACCATGCTGTTCCTCTTGGATGTCGGTCTGAGATGCGTGGGCCTGTGCCGTGGTTGAGGGATCACGTCCTGTGATCTCACTGGACTGAACTGTGCATCCGTCTCATTGGGTTCAGACGGAGGGGGCTCTGGCGGAGGGGGAGGAGGTTGAATGCCGCTCGAATCACTTGCCTCTTGGTCGACAAGCTCAGCTTCATGGACTTCGTCGATGACATCAACGGGTAGCGGCACAGGTCCATCGATTCCTTCGTCTTGCATCTTGACTGACTCTTGGCCTTCTTCGTCTGGATAGTGATCTAGTTGCTCGTGTCCGTCATCGGCGTCGTCTGGTTGGTCGACTTCAGCGGACTCTTGTACCATCTTGAACTGCGGGGTCGGGAACGGTAAGTCTCCGACCGGGTCTATCTTGACTTCTTGCTTCTGATCGGCGGTGACTTGATCTGTCTTTGTGGTAGACATCTGGTTCAAGAAGTCAATTGCGTCCTGGGGCATCGGAATCGTGGTCCAATGATCACGAGATACGACGCGTTTGCTCGATAAAACGAAGAATTCGGCGCTTCCGGTCACATTTCCCTTTCCCCCAAGCGAAATCGCAGGGACGGTCCGAGCTTGCATGGTGTTCCGGGTAGTGACGTTTGTTGGGACGTGGCAGTATTCGCCGAACGATACCTTGAAGTCCCTGCGGAGATCAGTCTTCCGCCCGAGGAACAGCTCGCGGGGCGAGGTACCATGCATGGCGTCCTTCGGCGCCATAGTGTTTAGCATCCGAGTGGCGTACTGGACAGCATATCTCGTCAATTGATTGGGGAGTCGATATGGCAGTCCGTATAGAATCGAGCGAGTCCTTTCCTTGATCAACTTTACCATCGCTTCGACCCTTGCCACGTGTTGGTCCACGCCCACTTCGTCGTAGTCGACGCCGTGTTGCTTGAGGATGCCTCCGGCCGCTCGCATCGTTGCTTCTGGATCTGTCACGACTCTGGTGACTCTAAACCCTTTCGCCTTGTAGTGATCGACGTGGTCAACGAGAGCTCTTGCTACGGTCGTGGCTTTCTTGTCCGGGAGAAGTGCCACCATCGTTAGTCGAAGCGGATATGACACTGATATCAGGAACAAGTCGGCTTCGATCTGCATGATGTCAGCCAGGAGCACTTGGTCAACTTGGACTGGCCTTGGGATGAACTCAAGGATTCCCATCGGGTTCTGCCGATCTTTTCTCTTAGTCCCTTGGATGCGCGCTTCGGATGCACCGTAGATATTGTTTGCTCGGAGCACATCGGCTGCTGTTATCGGTGCATTGATCAGAGCTCCATTGTTGATGGAGCGAATCAGTGCATCTGCTGACACGTGTCCAAGCCGTCCTTGAAGCTCACGAGCTTGCCTGGCGCGCTTGATTTGATCTGGCGGGTAGGCGCTTTCACGTTGTGCCACTGTAGTGACCATTGCTTGCCTTAGACGTTGGATGATCTTGGATCCATCGGCCACGTAGAGCCCGTGTTTCCGCACCTGGAACCGAACGGGGGCCTCAATGCCGGAGAAGCGTACCTCGAAGTGCGAGTTCCGGACCCACGATATTTTGTGGTCCCCTCTCTCGACTTGATTGAAAGACAAAATGTTTGCCGCACCGTTGGGCGCAAAGTAGACTGGCTCCACACCGAGGAACGATCCGATGGTTGATGTGTGCTCTGCAGCACCCTTGACAAATCCCGAGATTTGGATTGCGTTGGGGGTCTCTCGAATGTCTTGTAATAACGCTTCATGTCTGAACACCGATACATTCGCTTGTGTGTCCAATAGGATGTCGGTGTCTCGAAGGCCATGCATCCCTTCATGCGCCATGAACACGCTTTGCGATCCTTCGAACCCGAATGTTGTAGCGGTGAACCGATTTGGCTCTCTTGACACGGCTTCCTTCGCTGCTTCAAGTCTTGGGCAGGTCCTTATGAAGTGGCCGGGGTTACCGCAAAGGTCGCAAACGCCGGGTGTCGGGTTCGAACCCTTGGCCTTCCCAATCTTTTTCTCCTTTTTCTTGGGGGCCTTCTTGTCCTTCTGCGCATCTCCGACCGTGGAAAACACGACTGGGTTGGCAAACCGATTGTTGACAGTGGTTGAGGTTTGCTCCACACGCTCCTTGGCCAAATTATACGCCTCCAAAACTGAGCGGGGGTAGCCAGGGAGTGCACCCGAAACGACAAGGTTGTGAAGGTCCGTGAGGAACTTGCCGTACTTCGTGCGGTCAAGCTGCTGTAAGAAGTGGCGAGCTTGCAGGAAATAGGGATCAGTTGGTACTCCGTACGTTTCCATTGTGCTGGTGATCTCAGTGAACCTCTCGTAGTAACGATGAATTGACTCGGATGGGTCTTGGCGTATCATTTGATACGTTCTCAGCATTTGGTACGCTTGGGTGTCGCGGTTTGAACTTCCCCCCATGTGGGTAACTTCAATTGCTCTCCAGAGGTTGATAGGGTCATTGGCTTGGAGGAGAAGCGACTCGGAGTCACTCGCGTTACGCAGCAGTGCCATCGATGACTCGGATAGCTTGGACAGTAACAGGGCAAAGATCTTTACCTTTTCCGTCTCGCTGTCAAGCCGGTTCTGGATCAGTGCGCGTGCACCTTGAGTGAGCTGCGCGTCCAGAACCTTGATCCTAGATTCTCTGGGTAAAGAGTGCAGCAGCACGCCCATGTCGCTGTTCCCAGACTGGTCTTGAACTGTTTCCTCCTCATCCAGATCGTCGTCTTCGACTTGACCTTCAACTGGCGGCGCAAGAGGGTTTTCTTCTGCGGCTTGGTTAGCCGCGCGGTTCATTCTGACGAGGCTTACCTTTGCCTCGGTTAGAATCGCCATCGTCTCACGACCGTCATAATAGCGGCCGGTGTGAAGGCAATTCCCATTCAGAGTGAAGGTTGACCGAATATGGTCTGCCATTCTCGATTTGAAGGTTATGAGGTCGGCAACATTACCTGGTCGCAACAGCGGGAGATGTTGATTCACTCGCTCCTTCAGTGTGTCAGTGGAGGGAGTCTGGGCAGTGGCTTTGGGCTGCTTCCTTTTGAAACGTCCTCGACCTTGCTCGGTTTTCGAGCTGCCCGACTTGGCCTCGGAGGAAGACCCTTTTGTCTTCTCCATTACTTCTAATTGAATTGTCGATCGCAGAACGCTCTCACCTAGTCCGGTTCTAGGTGAAGTGGGCCCCTTTTGGGCTTGGACGTTTTGCGTCTTATCAGGTCAACACACTCTCCTATGAGTGTCACGTACCAATGTGGAACTCTCCTTGAGAAACCAACTTGGGTTGAGAAGCTTTTAATTCAATTAGAAGTGATTACAAAGCCTTTCTTCTCCAGTGGCATGGTAAGATCTAATGCATTGGCGTTCTCGTGCGCGGTTGACTCATCTGGATATCTTGAAGGGCCAATGGACTCTGCAATGTGTTTTCCTTGGTATCTTGGGCAGTCTTGTTTTGACTTGCGCGAAAGCTGGTCATGATCGACGTTGCCGTCACAAACGACATCGTCATCGTGCTCGTCTGTTGGCCCGCGATCGGCCTCTGACAAGCAGTCGTGTCATCATCATCATCGTCGTCGTCGTGTCATCGTCTTCGTCATCGTCGCCGTGTCGCCCACGACGTGCCAAGCGAGCGATGATGTTGGATTTGGATAAACACAAGTCATTTAGCCATCAGCGCTCAGCCTAGTTGATCGTTGCGTTCCATCGACAGTATAGACACGAGGGACATGAATTCGTTTCAGTTAATGCTGCTTCTGCTGGCGCTCCCGCTCTTGTCGTCAAAGCGCCTGTGCTTCCAGAGTAACCAAGCGGGTGAGCGAGGCACCGAAGTTGCCATGTACGATTACGCGGATTTTGCGGAGAAGATGTTCAACCATGAATCCTTCATTATCTTTCCGAATTTCACTCACCACCCAACCCCCATGATGACGTTGCCAAAGTTTCAAAAGCGATTCAACACCACTGTCTATCGACCGCCGTCGGAGGACATAGTGAGCTTGGTGTCTGCTCTTCGATGCGACTTGTATTACGTTATTAAAGCAGGCATTAGGGCCGTTAGCGAGCCAAGTTTTCACGCGCTCCGACGAATGCCGTGTCCGTCTGCCATCCACGCAGTCTTCTATTGGGAACCCCATGGCAGCGCATATGCGGCAATATCTCCCGAAATCGCTCGTTATCGCGGGAATGGTCCAGTGATTCCGCATATTGTTCGCCCTCCCGACATGGAACGCTTTCGAGCCCGTTCTGGTCTGCGTCGTACCTTGAGTATTGACGACAAAACTCTGGTGATTTGCCGACACGGAGGCCGAGACTCCTTTGATCTGGACTTTGCGCATGACGCTGTGTTTGAGCTTGTGAAGCGCCATAATGCAAGTCGTTTGGAGTTTCTCTTCGTGAACACGGACCCTTTCCCTTTACTTGCCAATGGTTCCGTTGTGTCGCACCCCCAGATCCGCTTCCTTCCGGCTATCCTTGACGAGGAGGGTAAAGAGGAGTTTATTCGCACTTGTGACGCCATGGTGCATGGTCGCGCTATGGGTGAAACGTTCGGTCTAGCCATCGCCGAGTTCTCGGTGCATAACCTGCCCGTCATCACCTACCCTGGCAAATCGCAATTTCACATTAAGACGCTGGGTGAGCGTGGCTTTGTGTATCGAAATGGGCCACAACTCATCGATATCGTTGAGGGCTTCCTTGCGCATGGTATCCCACAACGTGATTACAATGCTTACCGTGCCTTCGCTCCTGACGTTGTCATGCAAGCTTTCAAACAGTACTTCCTGGACCCGTTTTTCAATGTGTCTCAACCCGTCTCGAAGCAGTAGCCTCTCACGTGGTAGCGACTACCGATGATTGAGCGAGTTACAGCCTCCCCAAGTCCCTACCAGTATATACAAGGGATTTCTCTATGCACCATTTGATAATGTAGCATATCCGTGACCAGTGTTGTAATAATTGACGACTCTCTCGCCCTCTCCCCCTAAACTGAAACGGCCCTTCTCATCGTCGTCGTCGTCGTGTCATGAAGCCGAAATTTGAAAAAAGAAACGTTTCGCCGCTGCTGCGCTGAAATAGCGCTCGCTTCTGGTTCTGTTCGTATCAAATCAAGGCCGATTCTTTCCACCAGAAAAGGACACAAGAAATTGGCTTATATCCTGGTGTTTCTCTCTTTGTGTGTGTATTTCTCTTCGAAAGTATATTTGTCGCGGCAGAGCTATCCATTGAAAGACCACGACCATGGAAAAGATTTCCTTTATCGTTGATGCGTTGAACCATCCTCCGTTCAACAAGGGCATCTCCACCATGACGGAGCTGGACAGTAAGACCGGCGGAGAGTTGCTGGACTTGGTGTGCGAAATCGTTGTGGCAGTGGACTCGGAGCAGGAGGGCATCTTCAAGGAGCCGGTGGACTTTCGCATCAGTCGCATCATGGCGTTTTTGACGGTGATGAAGTTCAACATTCCCGAGGACCAGATGGAGGACTTCCAGAACCTGTTGTACAGCGGAGACAAGGACATCATCTACACCATCATGCACTGGTGCTTGTCGAAGTTCGATCACTTGAGCAAACGCGCATATCTGGCGCGGTTCTTGATGCCGCTGGACATTCCGGCGGAGTTCCTCAACGATGACTTGATTGTGGACCTGCAACAGCGTCTGAAGGAGCTTCAAACGGAGTTCAAAGAAGTGCACAAGGGAGCAGAGCAGGTTCGTGCATCGGGGGTGAAGCCGTCGGACTTGAAGCAGGAGATCATTCAGTTGGAGAACGACCGGACACAGCTGCAGAACAAAATCCAGAAAATGAAGAAGGACATGAATGTGGACGAAGACCGACTGCAGGAGATGTTGCGCGCGACATCAGCGTTGCGTAAGGAACAAGAGAACGAAGTGATGAACCACGAGCGTCTGCGCGAGCATCGCCGAGCGGCGCAGGAGACGGAGATGCGCTATTCGGACGCGAGTCGGCGGCTGCAAGAGCTGAAGTCGAGCGGTATTCAATCGCAGTCGGCGGAGCAGATCTTGACGAAGCTGTCGCATGACGTGAAGGAGCTGCAGGATCGACGCGACGGCATCGAACGCGTCATTGCGGAGCGCGAGATGCATTTGGAGAAGCTGCAGTCGTGGGACAACGCCGACCGTCCAGCGACGGAGGACGATGTGCAATTCAAGCGCGACCAGGTTCACGAGTTGGAAGATACAGTGGCGTCGCTGACGGAGCGTCTCGATGGGGCGGTGGAGCGCAACACGAAGTTGGTCGTGTCGCGGCAAGCGTCGGCGATGGCGATGCGCAAGTTGCGCGAGCGCGAGGAGGAAGCCGACACGTTGCAGGAAGAGGCCCGACGACTGGAGCGCCAAATCGAAGAGAAAGAGGCGGAGATCCGCCAGCGCCAGCAGGCGGAAATGCAGGGCGGCGGCGCCGGACGCATCTCGAAGGCGGAGCTGAAGAAGTACGGACAGGCGGTCAAGGAGAAGATCGACGTGTACAAGCGAATGCGCGAAGAGCTGGCGGGTATGCGGAACGAGCTGGTGGTGTTGCAGCGCACGGAGTCGATTCTGCGCAGTCGAGACGCGAATCTGGAGCAGTTCTTGACGGATTTGGAGAAGCAAAAGGGCGTCGAGGTACGTGGCGATGGTGGTGAGACTGGAGATGGAGTCGCATCTGACGTGTGACGGTGTTGGTGTGTGTGTTTGCTGTGATTGTTGTTACAGGGCTATCGCGAGACGCAGCGTGCATTGATCGAGATGACGGAGAAGACCGCCGAGATCGATCAACTGAAAGGCGCGACGCTGGAAGACATTTCGGCGATGGTCGAGTCGATCACGCGCGAGTTCAAGAACAAACAGCAACAGCTGCAGCCGCTGATTGCGGAGCTGAAGAGCGTGCGACAAGAGTATCTGGATGTGGAGTCGCAATACCAGGAGAAGAAGCTTTCGTACGAGAAGGTAGCCGTGGGTCTCGACATGGAGAAGCAGAGCCTGGAGAAGGATTGCACGCAGTTCCAAGACGAGTGCCTCCGCGAAGAGTCGCGGTACCATCAGCTGCAGAACCTGATATCGATTTCGAAGATTCGCTTGTCGCGGGTGGAACAAGAGAAGAAGTGGCAAGCGGGACAGGGCCGTTTGATGCGCGACTTCGCGTCGCTGAAAGAGCTGTACGCGAACAAGCTGGCGCAACAGGACCAGCTGACGAAGCAGTTGCGCAAGCGACAGAAAGAGTTGAAGGAGAACGCGGGTGCGCTGACGAACCAGAAGACGAATTTCATGGTAAGTGGTGGGTGGGGCCGCGCTGCAATCATGTGGAGCCCACGTAAGTCACTGTTGTGCTGGTGCGATGTAGACGCTACAAGTGCTCCTGGACGCGAAGGCGCGAGTACAGCGCGGGGAGTCGCTATCGGCGACGGACGGAAGCGGACACGGCGGCTATGCAGACGGCAAGTACGGCACCAATGTGGCCGTAGTAGCCGAGGCGTACGCCATGGCATATGCCGAGCCAGCGGATGAGTCGCACGCGAAGGCGGCAGCGAGCGGCGGAGCGTACGATAGCAAATACGACTACGACTACGGCTACTAGGCGGTATCCAGGCCATGACGCAGGGTCGAAGTGTAATCGGGCCTGTAATTGGTTTTAATTCTATTTACTTTAGACTCCTCATCGCCTGTTGATTAACAACCTTCGAGCTGCTCACAAGGATTCAAAGCTTTCGGAATGTCGCAAAGTCAGTATTCACCACTGTGGCCCGCTTATGGCGCCATCTGGGTGATACTTGCGAAAGGTTTAGTTAGACATAGGCAACCGATAATAGTAAGTTTGCAACATTAAGTGAGTCAAAGTTAAATACACAACCAATTACAGGCCCGATTACACTTCGACCCTGCGTCATGGCCTGGATACCGCCTAGTAGCCATAGTCGTAGTCGTATTTGCTATCGTACGCTCCGCCGCTCGCTGCCGCCTTCGCGTGCGACTCATCCGCTGGCTCGGCATATGCCATGGCGTACGCCTCGGCTACTACGGCCACATTGGTGCCGTACTTGCCGTCTGCATAGCCGCCGTGTCCGCTTCCGTCCGTCGCCGATAGCGACTCCCCGCGCTGTACTCGCGCCTTCGCGTCCAGGAGCACTTGTAGCGTCTACATCGCACCAGCACAACAGTGACTTACGTGGGCTCCACATGATTGCAGCGCGGCCCCACCCACCACTTACCATGAAATTCGTCTTCTGGTTCGTCAGCGCACCCGCGTTCTCCTTCAACTCTTTCTGTCGCTTGCGCAACTGCTTCGTCAGCTGGTCCTGTTGCGCCAGCTTGTTCGCGTACAGCTCTTTCAGCGACGCGAAGTCGCGCATCAAACGGCCCTGTCCCGCTTGCCACTTCTTCTCTTGTTCCACCCGCGACAAGCGAATCTTCGAAATCGATATCAGGTTCTGCAGCTGATGGTACCGCGACTCTTCGCGGAGGCACTCGTCTTGGAACTGCGTGCAATCCTTCTCCAGGCTCTGCTTCTCCATGTCGAGACCCACGGCTACCTTCTCGTACGAAAGCTTCTTCTCCTGGTATTGCGACTCCACATCCAGATACTCTTGTCGCACGCTCTTCAGCTCCGCAATCAGCGGCTGCAGCTGTTGCTGTTTGTTCTTGAACTCGCGCGTGATCGACTCGACCATCGCCGAAATGTCTTCCAGCGTCGCGCCTTTCAGTTGATCGATCTCGGCGGTCTTCTCCGTCATCTCGATCAATGCACGCTGCGTCTCGCGATAGCCCTGTAACAACAATCACAGCAAACACACACACCAACACAGTCACACGTCAGATACGGCTCCATCTCCAGTCTCACCACCGTCGCCACGTACCTCGACGCCCTTTTGCTTCTCCAAATCCGTCAAGAACTGCTCCAGATTCGCGTCTCGACTGCGCAGAATCGACTCCGTGCGCTGCAACACCACCAGCTCGTTCCGCATACCCGCCAGCTCTTCGCGCATTCGCTTGTACACGTCGATCTTCTCCTTGACCGCCTGTCCGTACTTCTTCAGCTCCGCCTTCGAGATGCGTCCGGCGCCGCCGCCCTGCATTTCCGCCTGCTGGCGCTGGCGGATCTCCGCCTCTTTCTCTTCGATTTGGCGCTCCAGTCGTCGGGCCTCTTCCTGCAACGTGTCGGCTTCCTCCTCGCGCTCGCGCAACTTGCGCATCGCCATCGCCGACGCTTGCCGCGACACGACCAACTTCGTGTTGCGCTCCACCGCCCCATCGAGACGCTCCGTCAGCGACGCCACTGTATCTTCCAACTCGTGAACCTGGTCGCGCTTGAATTGCACATCGTCCTCCGTCGCTGGACGGTCGGCGTTGTCCCACGACTGCAGCTTCTCCAAATGCATCTCGCGCTCCGCAATGACGCGTTCGATGCCGTCGCGTCGATCCTGCAGCTCCTTCACGTCATGCGACAGCTTCGTCAAGATCTGCTCCGCCGACTGCGATTGAATACCGCTCGACTTCAGCTCTTGCAGCCGCCGACTCGCGTCCGAATAGCGCATCTCCGTCTCCTGCGCCGCTCGGCGATGCTCGCGCAGACGCTCGTGGTTCATCACTTCGTTCTCTTGTTCCTTACGCAACGCTGATGTCGCGCGCAACATCTCCTGCAGTCGGTCTTCGTCCACATTCATGTCCTTCTTCATTTTCTGGATTTTGTTCTGCAGCTGTGTCCGGTCGTTCTCCAACTGAATGATCTCCTGCTTCAAGTCCGACGGCTTCACCCCCGATGCACGAACCTGCTCTGCTCCCTTGTGCACTTCTTTGAACTCCGTTTGAAGCTCCTTCAGACGCTGTTGCAGGTCCACAATCAAGTCATCGTTGAGGAACTCCGCCGGAATGTCCAGCGGCATCAAGAACCGCGCCAGATATGCGCGTTTGCTCAAGTGATCGAACTTCGACAAGCACCAGTGCATGATGGTGTAGATGATGTCCTTGTCTCCGCTGTACAACAGGTTCTGGAAGTCCTCCATCTGGTCCTCGGGAATGTTGAACTTCATCACCGTCAAAAACGCCATGATGCGACTGATGCGAAAGTCCACCGGCTCCTTGAAGATGCCCTCCTGCTCCGAGTCCACTGCCACAACGATTTCGCACACCAAGTCCAGCAACTCTCCGCCGGTCTTACTGTCCAGCTCCGTCATGGTGGAGATGCCCTTGTTGAACGGAGGATGGTTCAACGCATCAACGATAAAGGAAATCTTTTCCATGGTCGTGGTCTTTCAATGGATAGCTCTGCCGCGACAAATATACTTTCGAAGAGAAATACACACACAAAGAGAGAAACACCAGGATATAAGCCAATTTCTTGTGTCCTTTTCTGGTGGAAAGAATCGGCCTTGATTTGATACGAACAGAACCAGAAGCGAGCGCTATTTCAGCGCAGCAGCGGCGAAACGTTTCTTTTTTCAAATTTCGGCTTCATGACACGACGACGACGACGAGTAGAACAACCGTTTCAGTTTAGGAGGAGATGGGAGGAGGAGAGAAACGTCATCAACGATACTTAAGTGTGGTCAATTACAACACTGGTTAGTGGATATGCTACATTAGCATGGGCAGAGAAGGCAGAGAGCGGTGTTAACGTGGCTGCTGAGTGCTGTTGGAATCAGCGGTCGGTCCCGATGCCGATGCCGATGCCGGCGGAGGAGACGGTGGCACGTAGAAGTCGGACGCGAGATACAGCGAGTCCTTCAAACGGCGGTTCTCGATGTCACTGAGCGATCGCTGAACAACGATTACATCGCCATTTGTAGTGCTGGTGGTAGTCACAACGCCCGGGGCCCCAGCATCGGTCGCTGCATTGGTCGCACCCGTCATCCCCGTGCCCGGAGTGGTCGCCTCGGACATCAGCTGCAGATCGTAGTCACCTGCCGACTGCTGCGACGAGGTGGAAGGTCGCTGGTGTGGGCTGGCAGGAACCGCAACACTCAACTGCGACGATGAGGCATCAACGGTCACCGGCGACGCCTTCACCACTGTGACCGTGCCGTTACCTCCCGCAACACTCGCACTGCTGTCCACAATCAAGACGCCAGCAGCCGCTGCCGCCGTCGGAGTTGCCGCTAAGACGCGCGATTCACTGACGAGACCTAAGTCTGACGTGGCGCGATCACGGTCCAACAAAACGATGTTGTCCGCCGACAAGGATCCTGTGCGCTTTCGACTGCTCGCCGGGTTCGAAAATGACGTCGACGCGGTCATCAGCTGCGAAGGCGACGTGGTCGTGATCGGTGGTGGTGGTGGAGGTGGCACATCGGACGATGGTGCAGCGGGGGCTTCAGCGACAGTAGCTGGTGCCACCGGACTGTCATTTTGAGGCGGTGCGGCGGAAAAGGGGGCAACAGACGATGCTGCGTCTGCTGAAACGGGAGGGGCATCAGCAGCCGCGACCGTCTCCGCTGATGCGCCTACAGCAGATGGAAGCGAAGGCGGGGCGACGAATGCATTCGCCGCGGAAGTCGACAAGACCTCCGAACTTCCCAGCGACACCGCCCGCTTCGCGGGAACGCGCAATGGCGTCGTCGTTGTGGATGAATCGCCACTGCCAGCTGTGGCTCCTGCAGCGGCGGTCGTGGTCGAGGCGGTGAAGGTGGATGGTGATCCTTGGAAGACGCTGTGCATTTGCAATTGTTGTTGTTGCTGTTGATGCAACTGGGCAGCGATGGCGCGACGCGTCAACAAGTCCAATTCTTGTTGACGGCTACGGGAAATACTCGTGGCGCTGCCACTGAGACCGCCACCCATCGAACCGTCTCCTGCTCCTGCTCCGGCTGCTACTCCTGCAGGCATTGCAGAAGCGGTCTGGGGTGGATGCGAGTGATGCATCGGATGCAACGTAAACAGCGTCTTCTCCAAGCGCTCCCAATTGTCAGAGGCTTCGTCGATGTTCACGGTGACCGAATAATTGCGGCGCATGGGCAACGGTGACGACAAATCGTCCAATTTCGCGGGTTTCCACGCTTTGGAGGAATGACGCGACGCAAAGGCCGGACGCGTCGCTTGACCCGCATGGTCATCCGCGTCCGTACCAAAGTTGTAGCCCGATGCTTTCTTCGAGCCACCGCTACGTGTCAGCGATTGCCTCACCGGCGACGAATGGTTGGAATCAATGACTGGGTCTGGATCGGCGTCGACGACTTCGTGGTCATCGTCCACGAGACGGCGTTGACCATGCACAGATGAAGCAGACATCGGTGGACGCTTACTGCTACCAGAAGAGGCGCCCGTCGAGGCCTGCATCGGTGTCGTGTGCTTGCTGCTGGTGGAGGTGGTGGGGACCGTGTTCGAGCGCTTCACCGACGACTGACGCGACAGAGACGACGAGGCGTTCGTTGACGGCGGAGGAGTCACGCAGCTCCCACGTCCTTCACCAACCGCGACACCGCCGGTGTCACCAGCATCGCCAGCGGTAGCCGAGACGCCCGTATCACCGGCGATATCATCGGTCGCACAGCAACAAGCGTCCCCCAGTTGCCCATCGGCCGCAGTGCCTGTTCCATGGGCCAGCGCATCATGCTCTTCACCATCGGTCTCTTGGCCGTCAGGATGCACCTTGAGCGTTCCATCGCTTCCATCGACCACTCCAAGTCCATCGCCGACGTCTTCAGACGGCAGCGGGGTCAAACGATTGACACTCATCTGGCCACTGGCCGCCAACAGCATCGCATTGGTCGTGTGCTTGTCCGTGTTGTGATACAATTCAATGGCATCGTCCAGACAGCCCAATAACTGATACAGATTCAACGATCGATCCAAATAGATGTACGGACCCAACAGATACGGCGAATCCAACGGTAACGTCGTCGTAGACATCACCACGGGATCGTGCTGCATCGATCCGGACGAAAACGACACTTCACAGGAGAACTTCCCACGTTCAATACGATCTTCAAACAAACGAATGACAATCTGGGACAGATACGAGACATTGGTGATCTCTTCCAGTTTGTCCATCGCTTCTTTGCCAAACGCAAACGGCGAATTGGGTTTGGGATAGCGGAAAACGTTCAAAATCGTATGCAAATGCGATTCCGACGTGAAATACAAACGAGTACGTACGACACGCCCAATGGAATTGATGCGCAAGTCTTCCGCATGGCTGTGGTCCAATTGAAACAGCATAGGATCTTGCCCATTTAGACCCGAATCTACACCCGACGCAATGGTCAGATCGTGTTTGATCTTCTCCAACAAGGCACCGCACATCTTGCTGCCAATGTACCGTTTGTCCGCAGCATCGATACCGTACTCCTGCGGCACGACCACCACTTCGAACAGCTTCGCCAGGGCGTACAACTCGTCCATTCCCGTGAAATTCAAGTGTTGATTGTGTAACACATCGTAGCGAATTATGTCGTACACGTCCGGTAGCTTCGTCAAATCGTATTGGTTCGTTTTCGACGAATAGAAGTCTTTGTGCAACTTCTTCCAACGCTCCAACATCAAATCGAAGGTTTCGTTCAGATACAACGTGTTCATGAAGCTTAAATCTTCGGGTTCGGGTGAAACCACCGCGGTGGAAGGAGGGGCCGCAGTGGTGGGAATAGAAGCGGTTGCTTCACCAGCAGCGATAGCGCCAGAGGTATCGGTACCAGGCAACGTGACCTGCAACGGAGTAATTCCAGAGGGCGGCGTAGTACCTTCCGCAGCAAGCGTTGTCGTTGCACCATCGACAACGGCTACGGCTGAAGCATCCTCTCCCACGCCACTGTCACTTGTTCCAACCGTAGCCGCAACGGTAGCCGATGAAGGCGCAGCCGCAACAGGCCCAGGAAAGTTGATACCCACCATATTCAAGGCGATCGGTGACGGTGCACTGACTGCCGTCGTGCTGTTGGACGCCGGTAGAATGTAATCCGTCATCACGAGACTGTCGTCAACGCACAAGCCACTTTCTTCCCGTCGAATGCATAAGAACTCCAGTTGCGTACAGATCTTATCAATCAAATAATGCATACGGCGCAATTTCTCCAACGGATTCCCCAAATCATGAAACGCACGACGGGTCGTCTCGGAGCAACCCGGAACAATCTGCTCGATCAATTCATCGGTGACGTCTTGATCGACTTGCAACAGATTCAAATGTTTCTTGCACCGATCCATTTCTTCTTTCATTTCGAAATTGCCACCTCGATCCAACATCGTGCGGTTTTTCTCTTCAATGGTGACCAAACTGGCGAGAATCGGAGTCAATTGTCCTTCCAATTCCAACAAACCTTTGGTAAACGCCGCAGCCGTTTTCATGACACGTCCTTCATCCGAGGCTTTGATTTTCAAATCATGACGATACGTCGCGTGCAATCGAAGAACACCGCCGTTGTCGTGATCCGGGTAATTCTCGTTTCGAAATCGTTCACCAAGCTTCTCCGCTTGCTCGCGACCCAACGGTGTCAAATCGCCACCCCACTTCAAAATCACTAGAATCTCGGTGGCAAGACCGGTGCCTTCACGAACGACTTTCTTCGTTTTCACCAACTGACGACGACGAGTTGGGGTGGCCGTCGAGGTCGTTCCCAGCACACTGGTCGCGTCTTCGCCAATGGGAACAATGGGAGAGGGTGTTGAGACACGCTCTTGACCAATTTCTGTGCCATTCACCGGCACCGTCGCATCCACTTCGGCAGTGTCTGGTGCACCGTCCGCTCCAGTGGCAGCAGCCTTCGGAGCAGCCAATTCAGACGACGATAAACGAGTATCCACGACTGGAATGACGGACGTACTCGCTTCACGCGACAACACCAACGTTGAACGATTCCCTTCCAGCAGATCCACATCGCTTTCGCCATCATCGGGGAGATCCACCCATTCCTCGGTCTCGACGATTTCATCTTCATCCCATTTCTGAGGTTTCATTTGCAATTTCCGATTGATACCCGAGATTTCCCAACGTTCGAGGACATCTCGCAATTGAATCAATTTGCGACGCAATTCGTTGGCGGTGTTTCGATCTTGAATGATGTCCCGCGTCACTTCCAAGAACTTGACCAAGCCACTCTTCGATTTGACCTTCAAATCTTTCTTCGGTGTTTTCACGTACGAATGGAAGTAATCCAGATAAAGTTGTTCCGAGATAACGACTTTGATCTTTTGCTTCGGGGTGCGATCGCCATGGCGAATGATGGCAATGACGGAACGTAATTCTTCTGTTTCGTAGCGACGTTGGTTGGCAGAATACAACGTGGGATTCGCGTATTCGAACTCGGAGACGATCGATGGGGAAGGACTAGGCGGTCGATTGCCACCGTGCACCGAGGAATTGGCTTCATCGGCGACAACTGTGGGGACATAGACATTGTCCATCGCGGTAACGGACATGGATGTATCACGAGTACGGATGACCTTCGACGAACTGGGATGGGTTTGACTCAACGCCGGGGAGGGGACTCGTTTCGTTTGAATACTGGGAGGCAGCTGATATTCTTGTCGTAGATTGTTCAACATGATTTCAGTCAAGATTTGGGCGGCATCTTCGTAGTACTTGCGTGAGTTCTTCACGAAGGAAAAGCCGTTCACATCGCAACAGTACGATTTGCCTTGAACACGCAAGATATCGAACCCGCAAACGGTTTGACGGAATGCCTGCACGATCTTCCGTGCCATTTCCTTTTCAATAGGTGACAGAATCACAGGATAACGAACTTCTCTTCCTTCAGAGTCACGCTTCACACGGCCATCTACAACGGGGGATTTACGCGCCTCGGCATGACCGTATTCTGCACCAACGGTGTACACCTTGACGTCGGTTCCTTGAGTTGTCACGAATTCTTCGTAAATGTATGATCCTTCGCGACGAATCTCATTGATATGGGGATAAAATTCAGCACTCTTATCTTCAACTTTGCGAAAGAGACGCTTACTACCTCCACCAGCGCTGATTGGATAGTAGATGTAGATGTTATGGTCTTCCGCGTACACCGGCTTCTCCACAAATGGCTTGTTGAGTTGCTCGCCGTTGATCATAATATACTCATCAAACTCTTCAATATCATACGTGTCGCCATTCTCGTCTCGAGATACGAAGACGTGACGGGGAACGTCAATGCCACATTGCTCCAACAAGTTGTACACTTTGCGACGATCTTGCAAAGTACTTTCCATGCTCAAATCATTGATCAAGAATGGCTTCCGGAGTTTGATATACTCCAATGCCTTATCTGTGGGAAATTTGGTGGAATAAAAGGTGATCAACACCTCCACAACTGGCCAAGATTCGACAGGTTCGTTGAGGATGCATTCGTCACCAAAGATTCTAATTTCGAACAAATCACGAGGAAGACGATCAAGAATTTCCCTCATGGGCTTTGACTTAGTCTTTTTATCCATAGCGCAAATTCCAAGAACAATTTTCTTGGTGATACCTTTCCGGCTCTTGCGTCCGAATGGATTCGGAAACTTCCACTTAAACATTGCAACTGAATAAAGCTCGGGGAGCAACACAAAACGCAGACGAAGGGGGGGGAGGGAGAGTAGCAAGGTGATCAAAAGAGATCAGGAGACGAATAGGAACCAACTACCTCGTTTGGTCGCCCAATAGAAATGTGAACTGTGAACAGAATCACGATTTCTTTCGTAGCGCCGGGACCGCCCGGAAACCAGCAGCTTGACATGATGACGATGACGACGATGACGACGACGACACTGCTGATGGGGGATGCTTTTTCTTGCCATCAGAGTATGGAGTGCCATAAGCCTAACAACGGCCAGTAACATAGCACACTCACCATCAAAAGCTTCGACGAAGTAGTGGAATCTATAACGTGAACATGTAGTTTCTGTACCCAACTTCAGGCGCTGTTCCGAGTCATATGAATTAAATGAGACAGAGAAAGCGTTTACGTACGGATCGATGCTTTAATTAGCGCTTGGCATCAATTTTACTGGTGACAAACTGAAATGATGGAGCGATCCA
This sequence comes from Poteriospumella lacustris, assembly GCA_008000375.1. Taxonomy (NCBI): domain Eukaryota; class Chrysophyceae; order Chromulinales; family Dinobryaceae; genus Poteriospumella; species Poteriospumella lacustris. The sequence goes on from SMOI01000055.1 coordinate 105,249, forward strand.
TTCTTTACAGGAGCATCGGCTTCCTACCCATGACCAGGCACCAACCCGAGATTCGCATTTTGGACAGTAAATCTTTCCTTCTTGTTCTTCGGATTTCATCACTAAATAGTCAGGCGCATCTTGAATAAATATTGAGGAACATTTTCCTTTCTTTGCTCCTTTGTGTGCAATTTGGTCGGCTTCAAACAGAACCGCACTGCAGATTCGACAACTGAAATACGTGGCACCATCATCGTCCTTTACCGGCTTTTCTTCAGCAGTCTCTTCAACACATTCCTTGTCCTCATTGACATCTACCTCTTCATCATCTTCGACCACGATATCGGCATGCTCACTGTCCCGACATAGGCTGAGCAACCAGCTGTTCGCAGGTTGAACCAGGACATCTTTTACTGCACGGGCACCATCAACAACCGACCGGGAGTACTGGGAAGAAATGCTACCGATATACTCTTCTAATCCTGCATATTCCTCAGCTTTATCAACTGGAACTGACATGGTGGTTTGAATACCGACATAATACGGTTCTTCCGGGAACCGGACCGGGATGGTGAATACACATGATAGACAATTGCCATCGATGGGATTGAAGCTGACTTGCAAAGGTCGCTGCGGAACATTTCCGTTCCTTAACTTAGACTCCACAATAGGCGTGAGAGACTTGACATTTTCAAAGCCAAAGGTTAAACGAAGGTTGTCTATCGCCTCCACCAACGGGCGAGTTCCGACACGGATTTGCCGTTGCACCTTTTCACGTCCATTCATTTTCCTCTCGATATGATATCTCACTCACAAAGACCAATTTTGATTTCTTAACACACTGGCCACTTTCTCTTTCTGACACACTGCCCCATCCATCGACGTCGCTCCTTTTTTGGTTTTTCTTCGGCAATTTCGTCGGCGTCGCTCCATTCATTGCGATCGTCATCGTCCTCGTGTCATCGCCAAATTCACGATGACGATGACGATGACGATGACGATGACGATGACGACGGCGGTTGGGAACAACGACGAGTCCGTTACGAACGAAGTGGGAATCGAATGACGAATATCGCATGATGATCCACTTGCAAAACAAAAGAAACAGGATCACGGTTGTGATTTATCAGTCAGCTTGGACGATAGGTCTCGAACTTCTTAATTCGGGCTGAAGGACGCGATCTAAACATGTTGATCAAATTGACAAACGGCAAAGTGTCTACGAAGCATCAATTCGATGATGACTGTTCGTACATTGCATTCATTCAAGCTGCATCAGAGGTTGTTCACATACCAGAGGTTGAAATTGAACTTTTAGTGGGGTTTCCCCCGAAGCTATTGCAGCCTTCAGATCCGAATGAACTCGTCAGAAACCTTGGTGTCGTTAGTGGCACTGCAGTCACTGTTCGCCCGAATCCTGACCGGCGAAACACCGCAGGAATTCTCAAAGATATGGGATTTCCTTCCCATGTCATAATTCAGGTGATTCACTCCATGAAGACACCCACTTTGGATGAGGCTGTAGAATTATGTTCTCTTGCTGTGTCATCAAACGGTGGTGCTCGGGAGAAAAAGATGGTGATATGGACTATACCTGCAGACAATTCTTGCCTCTTCAATGCCATTGACTTTTTGGTTAATTCTCCGGCAGACCTACGCGGGCCAGGTCACTATCGAAGAACAGTTGCTGACGTTATCCTTTCCAACCCGGCCTTGTACAGTGAAGACTTTCTGGAAAAGAAACCAAGCGAATACGTCACTTGGATTCTTCATCCCGACAAATGGGGAGGAGAGATCGAACTATCAATCTTATCGACACAATTGACCATTGAAATTGCGGTTGTAGATATCCAAACCGGGATATCTCTGGTTTATGGTTCCGGCAGTGGTTATGATAGGCGTATATTCTTGATATATGATGGAAGTCATTATGATGCAGTGGTTCGATCAACTGACTTAGTTCATTCCCCTCCACAGTTTAGCTGCATCGAACGATCCTTTGCTGCAGGAACCGATGATATTTTGGAAGAAGTGAAGGAGTTAGCACTGGACAGAAGGAAAAAGAGACAATTCACAAACTTACGATCGGGGTCGCTTCTTTGCAAGCAATGCGATTGTGTATTGACAGGACAAAAGGAAGCTGTGGAACACGCCAAACAGACTGGACATACAAATTTCGGCGAAGTCGTGTAGCACTTGTCATCCCCCGTTGTTCAACTTCGCATTTCGAAAGCCATCTTCTTCTTGTCTGGAGTTTCATCTGCTGGCGCAGATCCAACGAAAATCTACAATGTAACAATATGAGCCATTTACTTCAAAAGTATGTCCATAACCTTAGTTTGTTGGTTACATATGCATGGCATCCCATAATTTCAGTGGGCCCGAACTAGTTTTGTTGTCAAGCCTCCAAATTTAGCGTAGCCATGGGAGACATAATCAATTTGGTCGAAACGAAATCGCCAGCTGCTTGGCTGCGAACCACCAAGTAACGAGAAAACTCTTCGAAAAGAAGTATAATATAATATACTGAACGGAAAGAAACGGAGGGAGGAGGGGGGAAAACGAGATACAGTATCGCGTATCATCGAACAGACGCAACAAAAACCAATCAACTGTTGGAAGAAATAAGTATGTACAAAGCAGGAGCACGAGCCGTTTCTGCCGGCAACGAACTCTGGTCAACGCCTCAACGAAAGGTAGAATTCATCGGGATATAAGTGTAATAAAAGAGCGCTCCGGCCATGTTGTCGTGCATCTCTTCAGCGACGAAAGAGGTGTCACGATGAATCGCTTGCCTCCAAAATGTGTGCGGCAACGACTCCAAATCGTGAGCCGACAGAGGATAACGACTGGTCAAACGCTTGCCACGGTCCTCTGTATCGATGGCATCATCATGTGGTGGTACAGACAAATTTTCTTTCTGTTCTTCATGAGCCACCGCGGTGCGTTTGGGACGCTTATGATCACCATCGCCATGAAGATGCTGAATGTGTGACACAAAATGAATCGAAGGCAGCTTCGTTTGGTCTTGAACGTGCTTCGAGTGAATAAGGTCGCGTGGAGTCTTCACTGAAACCGAATCTTCTGATTGAGGAGTCGGGGAGTCTTTCAACAGCTCCGTGTGTGAACTTGGTAAAGAAGTGAATGCGGGTGGAATACCATCCCAAAGTGTCGGGACTTTAGACGACACTCCATTCGTCTCAGATGGTTGTTGTTCTTCCATCGCCCCTGTACTAACATCCCCAATGATGTAGCCATCATCTTGGTTGGAACAATCAGCAAGATTCGATGACGAATTTCTCTTTTCGTCGATTCGTGGTGCCGATGCAACGTCACCTTGACGGGCCATGGTAGAGGATGTCGGCGATAACAGATCATTGCGACTTCGATGCTTACGCTCGAGTTGAATCAACGACTGTACAGGACGTAACTCGCTGTGCAGTGACCGCAACAGTTTGCCACGAACTCGATTATTCACAGATCCTGTTTCGGAGTCTTCGCTCTCCGTCTGACCATCATCTTCGTGGTCACTGGATTGCTTTTCCACGCGATACATTCGACTGGGACTCAAAATGTTTCGCTCATTGTTTGGTACAGCCCCGTGCAACTCCTCCTCCAAGCTGCGAGGCGTCGTGCAGGCGGTCGAAGCGGCCGTAGGAGATTTCTTTGCCTCCAACGTCTTTTGGTGTCGGGCTGGACGAAACTACAAGAAGAAAAACAAATGGAATGCACAATGACGAGCAACGGACGAGAAAAGTGGCAAGTATGAGTGCACGTACCCATGGATGATTCAAAGATTCCTTTGCTGTCAATCGCGTAAACGGATCAACATTCAGAAGCTGCCGAATGAGATCCTTGCATAAATCTGAGACGCCACACCACTGCTTAGCTGGGAAGCGGAGTTTGAAATGACTACTACACTCGGTTCGATCAGCTGGTAATGCTTCCAAGCTAATGCTAAAGGGCAATTTCGCTGACATCGTGCAATACAACAAAACGCCCAACGCCCAGTTATCGACGGAGGTCGAGTATTGTTTATTTTGACGAATTTCTGGTGCGATATAACCACCCGTACCCAAGAACGAACCAGTCAGATCATGCTTTAATATTGTTGAAAATCCAAAGTCTATCAGTTTCAGAGACACTTCGCCATTGACTTTGTGAAAGAAAATAACATTTTCTGCTTTAATGTCGCGGTGAATCACACCACGATCATGAAGATAGGCCACCGCTGAAAAGATTCCAAACAATGACGTGCAAGCTAAATCTTCTGGGAGTGGGCCATGTTTCAGAATGTAATCAAATAATTCGCCACCCGGTAGATACTCCGTGACAATGAAAAGGAGACGCTTTGTTTCCACAAAATCCTGGAAAGCGACGATATGAGGATGATTGATTCGTCGAAGAATATCAACCTCCTTCCGAAGCTGTTGCAACAATGGTTCTACATCTTCTTCGACCATTCCCAATGTTAATTTCCTCTTATCGATGACTTTGCAAGCGAAAGGCTTTCGATGTCCAATGTACTTTCGTCGCTTGTGATAAATTTGATACACTTTTGACGTGGTCCCCACTCCAAGTAATTTGCCAAACTCGTACAGCTTCAGAAACTCTTGGGGCACGCCAGTCACTACTTGCTGTAGTTGTTTTTCGTATGTTTCCAAAACAGGCTCGCTATATGACTGTTCGCGCTTGCGCAACGGCATTCGTCGCTTCTCAGCATCAGCGGCGTTTTGTTCATAATAAATCGGACTCTCATCGCTCACTATCCGTCCAACTTTATCTGCTGTATTTTCTAAGCATGTTCGCAACAGGCTACAGTCGTTGCCCATGTCCGCGAGGTGTTGTTTGCGTGTAGATTGTTCGTGTGAATCTGGACAAAAGAAAAGAATCTCGAAATTTCTCAATACTCGTTTATTTAATGGGGTTCTTTTCTGATGCACTTTCGAAGTGCACAAGAGTAAGAATATCCAGGGTGTTATTTAGTTGCATGAACCGTTTCTTGACTTTCGGATTCCTGTTGTCATTCTTGAGCGAAGTCAAGGAAAATTATTTTCATCCTTGAAGAAGAAGCGGTTGAGGTGTTCGACTGGCTGGCACGTTTTCACGGCTTTCTGGAAAACCTTATTCCGATATTCCGTAGATTTAGCTCGACCCGGAATTGTTGGATGAGGGATGAAAGTAATCAGTAAACCAAACTACAGTATATCCATAATTTTCGTGCATCTAAGTACATAGTTGCTAAAAGGTTTTGGTGCCGTGTGTAGTAATCCTTAATAGCGTGACGGGGCGTGTGCGCAAAGATCGTGTGCTACTGGTTACAGGCGACTGTTGTTGCGCTGTCCACATTGCCATATGATCGAAATTAACTGACACAGATCGTAACAATGACGACCGCCCTAAGTCTAGAACGGCGGGATCAACCTTGGGTTCGCTGTACGGCTTGGTCATTTGCGTGATTGTTTGTCTTTAATTGGAAATAGAGTTATATCATCTCCATCGAAGGCGACGAAGAGCACTCGTCGCTCATCCTCTATGTCTAAGCTGATACAATAGGAACTGTAAAGAGCGGACAAATAACCTGTCAAGAGCCAAGTACGATTGGTCATTAGTATTCGCGAAGCGATTGCCCAACTTATCTCCATACTGGCCATACAATTGGTCATAGTGTTCATACAACTTTGGAGCGGCTAGTAAGCTCTGTTGGATATTTCCATTCATTGTTGAGTTGAGTGGAGCCGGTAAAGCAAATGTTGCGCCTTTAAAGTCAAGCTAATGAATGGATTGAGACTTTGATTCGCCAACGGCAGATAAATTCTGACTTCTGGTAATCCCTCTCTTTGGTCTTCCTCTCCTACAATGCAGTTCCGAGAGAGGGCACTCTCAGTGTCCCGTTTCGCGCATCGGTCTGTTCGTGACAGCTTATCCTGCTGCGAGCAAGCAGAGCCGCATTCGCAAGAATATCCACGGAACGGAGTAACTTTATTCATGTCACTTCCATAGGGAAAACGCACACAACGATAACCAAGACTGTTTTGTCGGAGGCATTAAACAACGAGCCGCGAGGAAGGGGGCCTTCACCGTTACTTTTGAAAAGATATCATGAAGAAATGATGACGGGAGACGACAACGATAATTTTGTGAAGGATTCCTTGCAACGATCGACTAGTTTGTTCGGAATCCCATTGAAAGTATTGACTTGGAATGTTAATGGCAAGTTGGACACCATCGACGAAATCCGAGAAAAGTTACTCTTTCCAACATATTATGAAATGCCGACCGATGACCCCAAGATGGTGATTATTGGGTTGCAAGAGATGGTCGAACTTTCCGCTGCCAATGTCATTGAAAATTCGGTTGCAAAGACATCATCATCGACTGAACGCTTTCAAAATTGGAAAGATATGGTTCTTCAAGTTCTTCAAGATCGGAATTCCAATTATTCCTTCGTTGGCGGTGAGTGCATGGTTGGGGTTGGGCTCATGGTGTTTTGCGATGGAAGTCTGTTGTCAGATATTCGAAATTTACAAGTTCAAAAGTTGGCCCGTGGTGTCGGTGGAGTGTTGGGCAATAAAGGTGCCGTCTATCTCAGGATGGATTTGATGGATTCATCGTTGTGCTTTATCTCCGCCCATTTTGCGGCCCATCGCGAAAAGGTTAAGAAACGAAACGAAGATTATCATGCGATTCTAACAATAGCTGTATTTCATGATCTCGACGAAGTTTCGTCGATTGCACCACAGTGGACAGTGGCGGAGCAACAAAAGGTTGGGAAGTTGCGGGCAGAAGTGGATCGTGTAAAACGCAGAATGAACAACGCCTTGCAAAATTATCAGTTTGCGCCTCGCACCGGTTTAGTGCCCACCCAAAGTTTTCATTCAACGCAAAGTGGGATGTTGAATAACAGCTCTTATGACATGACGAATGCGTCGAATGGTGATAAAGGCCGAGACCGATCATATTCAACGACGGATCGGACCAACGTCAGCGCCAGTGGAACGAAGGCGAAAATGTTTTCTGCGAATGATCACGACATTGTTATCTTTGTTGGCGATCTGAACTATCGCATCGTTGCATCTGTGGATATTATGGATGTTTACGAGATGATTCATGGGCATGAACTGCTTCGGTTAGCCTCCTATGATCAGTTGTGTCAAGAACGTGAGAGAAATCGTGTTTTCAATGGGTTCAATGAAGGTCTCTTGACATTCCCACCGACATATCAGTTCATTCCAGGAAAGAATGTGTACGATGATCGAAAAGACAAGAAAATGCGATGTCCTGCGTGGTGCGACCGTATCTTGTGGAGGTGTGGCAAGCCGTCAAAGCAGTACGCTGCACTGACCAGTAATAAGTTAGATTCAGCCGAAAGTGATTCTTCCGATGAAGACGAACCCAACGGTGATGTCAATGAAAGCTTGACTATTAGTCACAAAAGCATTGAAACGACTCGTGCACAAGTTGGGTCGCCGGTGGCATTGCCGCCCGATACACCCGCTTCAACCGTTTTCTCGCCAACGAATCCCATGCATCGCAGGGCTTTCTTCCCTGATGACCCTGATCGTCCTCCTGATAGTGATGACGATGATGAAGCGGAAGGAGTCGCCAAAGAGCCCCCAAAATCTCATGTGGAGGAAAGCCCACACGAAGCTCGTGAAAGCACCGTCCCAGGGGGCTTCGAGAAACGACTTTCTCGCCCACTTCCACCCGTTCCGACAGTAGCACCACCAATGTTGCAACATGAAACAGACCCACCAATCGTAGTGACCGATGACGACGACGATGATGCCGATTCTGATGACGATGGCGTTGATCGCAGGCAACGGTCCCCAGAAGTGAAAGAAGCGCAACAGCAACGCAGTGAAGCTATAGCTCGTCGATTGATGGCCCGTACTTCTGTGCGTCTCAACGATGATCCTGAATTTCACGAATACGTTCGACGATCATCAATTCGTCTGAGTGCAGAGGATTCCGAAGCGTCATCGTTGCTGTTGTCGCTAAGTGATCAATCAGTCGCCGCTGCTATGGCAGCAATAGAAGGGACCGTTGCAGCGGAACCAACAGCACAAGCAACCGATGCTACCGACGCAGGAATCACAACATCTTCAACGGATCTAGGCTCCGATGAACAAAACCCCGCTGTGCCTCTCAAACAACGACCAGTTCATATCGAAGAAACCATCGAATTGATTTCGTATCATTCGTGCACGAATCTGATTTCAGATCATAAACCAGTGTCAGCATTGATGTATTTACGAGTCCGTCGAGTTGATTGGACACGTCATGAGCAGCGCATGGTTCGTTGTTATTCCTCGATGCTGCATCAAGCAGACGTTCAGCCGCTGTACAGTCCTTCGCTAGATTTGACGTGGCATCGTGTGCGACTGGTGTCACCTCCAGCCATTCCATTTGTACCGGAGATACATGCAAAACCTTCTGGTTCTTATTTCCAGCTTCCGGGTCGACGGCCGACAACCACGCATAGTCCACGTTCGCCGAGGATTTCATCTGAGCAGCCGGATGGTTGTCAACCTACCTGTATCCTCTTGCGAAGCGTAAGTAAAGAGGGATCTTCTGCTACCGTGGAGATATTCAACCGCAGCCCATCGCTACCGGCGTTGTTGGATATTGCACGAGATTCAGTTCCATCGTGGCTATCCATTACCATATCTTCCATGGTGATTTTACCGCAGCATAGCGTGCAGCTCACGCTACGCAATGATCACACGCTTAGTACCCTGCAACTGGTACAAGATGTGGAATTGTATCGAGATTTCGCACAAGAAAATCTCCGCACGATTGGGAAGTATTTGGATTTACCGCCCAATGATCCCGCCATGCAAATCTATGCTTTTGTGCGTGTGTCGTTGGTTTGGTCCTTGGAAGCCATGACATCTCATGTGCGTCAGCAGCTGCAACAGCAACAACAACTGACCAGAAGTGGCGATGCTGGAGATGTTTCTGCCATTCCCACTGCCCAGGAAGTTGAAAATCAGTACATCACGAAGCTCTTTGAAGGTGCCATGCGCGGAGAAATGGCCCGACATAAGCGACGCGGTTTGGTGGTGGACGCTTGCGATGATGACGCTCACGGTGACAGTCTGTTCATGGATGAGAAACAACGGAGTTTTGATGGAGAAGCTGCGGAAGCAAAACCAATAATCGATGTGCTTCCGAGACAGGAATCCGTTCAGCGACGTTTTGTTCTGCCCGTTGTCTGTTCCATGGCAATGGATCAAAGTGTTTAGTGCATGTAACTGTCGTTTGCTTCCCAAGGCGATAACTTTGTAAATATGAATTGTTTTTTTATATATGTATCAATTCGAAATTGTGTGTAAGATAAACGTAGCTCGGTTGTTACTTTCCCTTCGGGCCGGATCCAACAGGGTGTCGGATACTACTTGATACCGTCGATGGTTATCGTCGAGGCGACGGTATCATCATCGTCGTCGTGTTCAGACACTGTGGTCTTCGTGGCTCGGTGGTTGGAATGGTTCAAAAGGTTTAGACGAGAGTGCGAATGACACAAGCATCATCACTCATATCCCAATATCAATATAGATCGATCATGAATGCATGGCGCAGTATCTTGTGGGGTGCAATTGTTCTTATAACGTTGCTAGCTATGCCCCTGATGAGCGAGATGCCGCAACCTCTTCCTCGAGTGAACTTGATTCACCCGATTTGCACCCAGCAAGCCGGAAAGAGATACAATTTCGATAAGCACGTTTCAATTCAAGTGAAATCTATTCGAAGTCACCCACCATGTCCATGCGCCATCGATGTCAACGGAAAATGTCGCTTCGCTGAGCACATGTGCTTTGGAGCGAATACAACATTTCTTTGCACTCTTCACATGAAAGACCTCACAATATCGAGTTGGGGTGCTTTGATTGAAGGGGATAGAAAGTCGAGAGATGTAATTTCGCTTGGGGATAATAGTTTCGCAGGCGGCCACGCGCCCCAGTATTGGCCAGAGGCAAATGCCGTCATCTACCGTGGTATCGAATTGGCTCTACAGAGATTCAAACCGGTCAACTCCCCTATTCCAACGAAAGATGTAGTAATACCAACAAGAATGCGATGGGATGACTGTTTTAACCATCTTAGTTTCCAATCGCTTCCTTTGATTGGACTTGTCTACGAGCACCAACCACAATTGTTTCACACTGCATATTGGCATGCAAGCCGATTTACTGCCGCGATTCTCTTACTTCTGGGCGTAGAATATCAACGGCTTCTTATAGAAACCCATGTCACTGCTACAACGGCGGTGCTGCCGTGGATTCCACATTGGAGTCCCTTCGATACCGCTCCGATTCGAGGCATCGCCCGAAATGTGTCCATTCTCGCCACCCAAAACCTCTTGTCGCGTAAAGTTACGTTGGCTAAGAATTCAGCAGTGGTTACATTGATCCCTATGAATTATCTCTATGAGCCTACAAGCTTAAACTTCAACGAGAACGAGCGATATGTTGTGTACTTCAATCGTTCCAGTGGTGGTAAACGCACTGTAGACAACGAAGGAGAGATCTTGGCGGCTATTCACAACATGTTGCTCCCTCCCTATCGATTAGTTGTCCTGCCTCCAGTGAAAGAATACAAGAAGCTTCACCAAATCCATGCAGTTTGGCAGCAATATGCTCGTATAGTCAATCGAGCTGTCGTGCTAATTGGCCCGCATGGTAAGGCTCTCCTCACATTCCTCGTAATGATTCATCTCTTTTATTATTTCTATATTTGCTATAGGTGGTGGCTTAAACAATATGATGTGGGCACCAGATGATTGTGACATGATCGAGTTCAATGAAATTGGCGATGAAGCCCATTACACCCAGAGTTACGGCAAGATTCCTGTACGACGTGTGTTTTTGAATGGATTTTGGGCCAAATCTGGTCCCAATAGCAAGTATTACGTTATCCCTGCGGTGAAGAAACATCCCATAGATTTTTATGAAGGATCTATGACCATCGATGTTGAACATGTGAAGCAGATGTTCTCGCTGGTTCAAAGTGGTCGCTTGATTCGACGCGCCGCGTAGGCCATTTCGCCGTTTTTCTTCTACATATATTGTCATACTTTCTTGTACTTCGTTGTGCTGCCCCCCACCTTGTAACGTGTATGTATATACTATATGTTTACTTATGATCTTCGTGCTCTTCTCGTGGGAAGTTGATGTTGGTGTGAGATGAAGTTGAAGTTGAAACGACTTCCACTCACTACCGACGGACGGACATTGGCAGAGTACCCTGCTGAGGCCTTCCCCGGATTCCCATCGGACCGTCACCGTCCGTCCAACGATGATGACGAATCAACAAGACAACAATATCATTGCATTCGATAGATCCTTGTGCTCCAGTTGCATCGCATTGGATTTTCCATTCCGTCATTTCTTTGGGATTGTCTATCTTGTAGAAGCCCGGTGGGTGAAAGAGAAAGATGCAGCGATTGAGAACCCTTCGAGCTGGCGAATTGGCGAAAGTCGCCGAGGTTGCGGATCGTGAAAACTTCTTAACGAAAACCTTCAACAAGACTTGGTCCTCCACTCGTTTGGATCAGTTGAGCCGTCAATTTGCGGATAAGAAGTGGGATGTTGCGCAATTCAAGAATGTGATGGAAGGAAATCTCCTGACGTACTTGCTTCACTGGTAAGCAAAGTGACCATTCCAGATTCTCCCATTGCGCTCGAGCTTGTTCATTAATTTGAATCTTTCTGTATCATAGTGAGGCCCGTGTTGCTTCATATGTGGGTCAGGGGTTCTACACCATTGGTCCTTGTGGTGAGGAGCTTCTCGGAACCATGGCGTTGAACCTGAAGCCACAGGACTTGACCGCGCTACACTACCGTCACCTGGCCATGTCGGTCAACCGTCAAACCATGTACGACAATCGCACTCTGGCTGATATTGCTTTGGATCGTGCACGAGGTTTCGCCGTGTCGTCGTTGGATCCCATCACTGGTGGTCGCCATTGCTCCATCGGTGGCAACCCACAACGCGAGTTTTTGGTGACATCGACGTTGGCATCTCAAGTTCCTCCTGCTGTTGGTCGTGCTTTGGCCATACCTCTATCACAACGTCTTCTGGATTTGGAAAACCGTGTTTTTGCTCCTGATGCCTTATCCATCGTCAGTGTCGGTGACGGATCCATCAACAACGCGCACTTCCTCGCGGGTTTGAACTTGGCCCGCTATGCCGCCCACAACAACGTCAAGTGTCCTTCCGTCTTCATCGTCTCGGACAACAATATTTGCATCAGTTTGAAAGGTACTGGCTATACGAATCGCTTCGTGTCTCAGTTGGAAGGAACGATGACGGTGGAGAAGGCCAATGGACAAGACGTCATCGACCTCTACGAGAAGTCGCAACGAGTCTTTGATTATGTGCGTAAGACCAGCCGTCCCGCTCTGTTGTATATCCATTCGCTTCCTCGTCGCTTTGGTCATGCGGCCACGGATCGTCAGTTTGCGTATTACTCGGCGGCGGAGATCCAGAAGCAACTGGATCAGGATCCCCTGTCGGATACGATCAGTCAGTTGTTGCGCATTGGCGTCTATGCCAACGAAGACGAGGTCAAGGAAATCTTCCATCGCCAGCGTACGATGATTGAACAAGCCTTCGATCAAGCGACACAAGAGCCCAAGATCACCGATCGTAAGACGCTGCAAGTGTCGGCCCCGTTGCCACCCGCGACGACGAAGGATGCGTCGGTCATCGCCGTGACCGATGTCACCCAATCCCGTGTGGGTTCACGTGGTGAAGTCATGCGTAAGAATATGACACGTGTTATCGACGAATTGATGACGGAAGACAAGCGTATCGTCTATCTGGGTGAAGACGTCCAACACGGAGGGTACTACGTCGTGACGGAGAATCTGTTTCAAAAGTTCCCGCTGCGTGTCCGTGACTTCCCACCGGATGAAACGACCTTGGTCGGTGCCGCGATGGGATATGCACAAGCGGGATTCGTGCCTATCTTAGAGATCCCCTATGCGAAGTATTTGGATTGTGCGGGGGACATGTTCACCGAGGCGATGATCTCGTATTGGCTGTCCCAGGGCAAACAACCCAATGGCTTCGTCATCCGTCTCCAGGGCTTCGACAAGGGTATTTTCGGTGGCAACTTCCACACCCACAATATGCTGCATTTCCCACCGGGTTTAGACGTCGTGTGTTTCAGCAATGGGCGTGATTACGCCCGTGGTATGCGGTATCTCATGGACTGTGCCAAGGCGGGACGCGTGGTCATGTCCGTCGACAGCACCGATTTGTTGAATCGTCGCCATTTGGTGGAAGCGGACAAAGACGAGTTCTTCTTGCACCCGTATCCAGCGAATAAAGACGATGGCGAAGGCTATCACTTCGATCAGGTCTTTGTGTATGACTCTGGAGAGGCTAAGGCCGCCACCACCACCACCGCCGCCTCTTCCTCCTCCGCGACCCAGAAGCACGTGATTTTGGTGACGTATGGCAACGGTGTCCCCACTGCCGTCTCGGCTGGACGTCAATTGGCTGCCTCTGGACAGGCGGATCGCTTTACAGTCATCGATGTGCCTTGTTTGACACAAACACCCGCCCAATTGGTGTCCTACTTCGAGTCGTTGGCCGTGGCCTCTGCCGGTGGTGCCCAGACGCAAACCACCGTCGTCTTTGCGGACGTGTGCAAGAAGAATGCTGGTATGCCCATGAGCTTGCGTGCGTTGGATTTGCATGAGCAGGGCTTGTTGTCCGGTCCATGGACCGTCATCGGTGCCGAGAACACGTATAACCCACTCGGCACGTACCTCACGTTCTTGTCGGTCGACGACATCGTCTCCACCGTCACCCGGCTGCAACAATAAGCAGCTCCGAGCCCCCCGACTGGCCTTTTCCCCTATAGAGACAGAGAGACAGAGACAGAGAGAGATATAGTTTGCGGTAGGATGGTACCGCCGCAGTGTAATGACTCAACAAGCGGTGCGCGGTAGACATGCGCACCTGTGGGTGCGTTATCAATAGCAATGGTACGTTAGGGGGGGGGGAAAGGGTAGAGGTTTACATACTTTGAGAGAGGGAGGATGGAGAGAACACAGGAAAACACTGCAAAGGAAAGAGAAAACGGCCAATACACGAACGATAAGCGCTACTCGTCAAAGGGTCACCGTCGATGTGACAGGTAAAGGGGGCGAAGGGGGAGGGAGGGGTCGCGTTACTTCTCGGTGAGCTCCCAGACGAAGACACATTTGTCGTTGCCACCGACCGACACCAGTTTCTCATCGAGCGTCCACCGCACGTTCGTCACGTGCGACGAATGACCACGCAGCACGACCGATTTGGACGACGGAATCACCGACGGCGCTCGCAACAAGCGAATCTGCCCCGAGTCTTCACCGGTCGCGAGATATTTGCCAGAGACGCTGCGATCGACCGCATTGATCTCCGACGAATCATACGCGTTCGCGGGCCAAATACCCTGCACCGCCCACCCAAAGACCGTGTTCTGCGTCAACCAGCGTCGTAGCATCGCGGCGTCGTCCTCCGCCATATCGACGCGGCCGTGATACTCGGCCATCTTCGTCGCCGACACTTCTTGTTTCTTCGCGGCGATGTCGTAGAACAACAGTTCGCACGCCAAATCGTTCGACTGCAGGTACTTGCCGTCCAGCGACACGTCGAAGTGCGTAATGGCCGACGAATGCTTCTGGAAATCGAAGTCGGCCCGTGTCAGGGACTCGCACCAATCCTGCCACAGGCCCTGGGCCAGCGTGGTGTCGTCATCGACCGGCGGAACGGTGGGCAACTTGTAGCCATGAATGGCCATGTCGTGTCCGCCGACGAAGAGCATGTCCCCCATCGGCGAGAACTTCATGTCCGACACCGACGTGAACGTGCCATGCGGGTGGGTCTTCGGGAGACAACCCGCCGCCCGCAACCGCAACGTCACCGCGACGGAATCGTCGTGGCTGCTACCGTTGTTGCCACTGTGCCCTGCGCCGCTGCCGCCACCGCTGCCACCACCGCTGCCACCACCGGCACCGCCATGACGACCACCACCGACCGCGTTGCCACCGCTGCTGCCACCACCGCTGCCACCGGTCGTCGAGGGCAAACGACGCTCGTGGTAGGAGAAGACACGGACACCGGTCGACTCATCGACGGCGGGTTCACCGCGTCCGCCACGTCCACCGGCGGCAGCGTCGTCGTCATCGACGACGTACGGGTTGCCCGTGTCGTCGGCGGCATCGCCACCGGCGGCGGCCTCGTCGGCAGCCGCTGCTTTGCCGCCTTTGCTGCCTTTCTTGCCACCTTTACCCTTGCCACCGCCACCGCCACCGCCGGCCTTCTTCGCCTTCTGATTCGCCTTTCGATCTTCTTCCAACCCCACCGCGAGAACGTCACCGGACGGATGCCACGCGATGACCCGTGCCGGTCGCGACAGCGCCACCGCTGCGAGACAGCGACGCCGTCCAATCGACCAGATGCGCAGAATACGGTCATCACCCACCGTCGCGTAGATGTCCGCGTTGACGGGGTGCGGACAGAGGCCCCACAGCTCGCCCTTGTAGTGCGAGTCCATCACTTGGCTCACCACCGACTTCATCAGGTCGAAATTGCGGCTCGGCGCCATCGACGACCCGCTGCTGTCGTCACCACCAGCTGCGGCGGCCGCCGCGGCTGCCGCGGCATTCGCTTTCCCCGCACCCGACGTGGTCGCGGGCACCGCAAACTCCAAAATGTCGCCGCCGGCCGTGCCGCAGAGAAACGTCATCGTGTTAAACGGGTTGTTGTTGCCGCTGTTGTTGTTGCCGCTGCTCGAGGCCCCACCACCGTTCGTCAACAACGACCCCGTCACGCCCGTCGTGGACATCGACACGCCCACCATCGTCGGCAAAATGTCCAACGACAAAACCGACGCGTCGAAAATGTCCAACGACGTCACCGCGTTCAAATCAAACGTCGAAATCAGCTGCAACTGCTGGTTCCAGATCTTGATGAAGCAATCTTTGCCGCCGGTGATCAAAAACGTGCCATCTTCGGCCTCCGCCATCGCGTACAGCGCCTTGGCATGGGCCTTTTCGACGCCCAACTGCAATTCACGTTCTTCCAACGTCAAAATGTCGCCATTCGCCGTGCCCAGACACAACTTCCACCCTTCTTTCGCATGGTAATTGCCCAGCGCCGTGTACGTCGTCATCGTCGTCTGACTGTTCGTCTTCTTCCCGACGCGGGCTTGTTTCTTCGTCAACGTCGACCCTTCGATCTTCCACAGGCTCAACACCTTGTTGCCACCCGAAATGAAGTGGAACTCGTTCTTCTTCACCATGTCGTGTTGGTTGTGCACCCAGCGCAGAATCACCGTCTACCCACAGCACAGCACAGCACAGCACAGCACATCGTCGCACGGTAAGCAACACAGACGCACAGGAGACTCACACAAAACACACAACGTACCGGAATACGATCGCCTTTCGACATCGACAACTGCTGCACCCGCGACCACGAACCGCCCATATCCGCCCAGAGAATATGCGTGTACGAGTCATCCATCCCGACGGAGATCAACTGCTGATTGTCCGGAGAGAACGCGACCGCGTAGACCCCGCGTTGATGACACCCGTCCATCCGCGACAAGAGCCGACCCTGCAGCGCATCCCACACGATCACCGACGCTTTGCCCTTCAACGCCTTCGACGCGATTTGACCCGTCGCAATGAACCGACGATCGCGACTCACCGTCAAACAGGTCACGTCGTCGTCGTGGCCCGTGCAATAGCTCTGTTGCCATTGACGACGATCCACTTCCATGCCCGACGCCGCCGCAGCGGCCGTCGCGACCGCTTGGGTAGAGGTACCACGATCTAACAGCACCGCCAACGCTGCCGCGGGGTAGACCAGCTGGCCATTCAAATTGTAAAACAAATTCGGACGACAATTCGACAACGACGACGAGTAGCCGTGAATCCACGACAGTTGACAGTCGACGGCCGGCGCCTTGTCCGTGTACGGAGGTGGATTCTTCGGTGGCTTCACCGCACCTACCCACGGTTTCACCGCACCACTTTCGTCTCCCCCCGAGGGCCCGTCCAACATGTCCAACCCGCCAAAGGCATCCGCCGCCCCGACGCTACTCGTTCCGGACATCGTCGTCGCTTCACTGGCCACGGACGACGCATCGTCGTCGTCGTCATCGGCATCGGATTCGACCGCGGCGGCCGTGGACGACGACAACGACGACGACCCCGCGGCGGCCATACGCACGTTCTTCCCGCGACGATCGCCTTTGCCCGAGGTGGACGACGCCGACGCGGTCATCAACGAGGCGCTGGCGTTGTTCATGCTCATCTCGGCCATGCGATGTCGCCACTGGAACAAGCATTTGTCGTTGCCCCCCGCGGAAATCAAACACTCGTCGCCGCAGGTCCAACGGACGTTCATCACGTGTGACGAATGCCCCGTGAACGACAGGGCCTTCGCTTCCTTGGGATCCAACGTAGGGTAGCGATACAAATTGACCTTGCCATTGTCGTCGGACGTCGCCAAGAGATGACCCGAATGCGAGCGGGCCACCATGTTGATGTCACTGCCGTCCAACCCACTCGCCCAGATGCCCTGCACCGGCCAGCCCAGGGTACACGTCCAGGTGTGCCACTTGACGTCTTTCACCTCCTGGGGCGACGTGATCTGCTTGCCATTCGTGATGTCGCAGAACAACAACTCGTAGCCACTGCAATTGCTTTGCATGAAGCGTCCATCCGACGAGACGTCGACGTGGTTGATCACCGCGGCGTGCTTCATGAACGTACAGCGCAGCGTCAGTTCCTTGCCCGTCGCACTGAGGTTCACGTTGTAAATGTATATCTTGCAATCGTGGGCACCCGCGACCAGCGTCAAGCCATCCGGCGTGAACTTCACATCGGACACCCATTGCTTCGCGTCTTGGCGTTCGGCGATCTTGATGGCGCCTTCGGGCGTATCCAACGCCACCCGGTACAACCGCACCATGCCGCCACCCGTTTCTTTCCCACGACCGACACGTCCACCGAACCCCAACGCCAGGAGACTGCCGTCTTGGTTGTAACAACAGGTACGCGAGATGTGGCCCAGAGGCACCGTTTTCAACATCCGCCGGGTCGTCACATCCCAAAAACGTAACGTTTTGTCGTCCCCGACAGTGCAGAACTGCGGTAGCAGGGGATGCGTGGCCACACCCCACAGCTCGTCGTTGCAATGGCCCTGCATGAGGACACCCCCCATCGACAACCGACTGCGATCTTGGTACAGCGCCGCCGACTGTTGCCCGAGGTCGCAGAGCACTTCCAAGACGTCGCACCCGCGCGTACCCACGACCAGCAACAATTGTTGTTCGCCGAGACTGTCCGCCAAGGACGTGTTCACGTGCAGACTTTGAATCTGTTTCGCGTTGATCGTGGGTAGGACCGTCGTGATGTCAAAGGAAAACAGGTGGCGGGGCTTCAACATCGCTTGGATCATGTCGGCGTCCCACAGGCTGACCACGCCATCTTTGGAGCCAGAAACCAGGTAACGATGGCTGCCTCGTTGCACCGTCGACAACGCCGTCACCGCACTGCCCTTCGCCGCTCCTCCACCGGTTTTACCGCCACCGGTTTTACCGCCACCAGCTTTACCGCCCGCTTTGCCACCACCACCACCACCGCTCGCAGAGGGCGCAGCACCGGAGGGGTTGTGCGCAAAGGCATCTTTCACCTCTTTGCCGTTCGACGGAATCACGTAAATGTCACCGCTCTCGCACCCGACGTAGAAGATCGACGCCATTTCGACACACGAAATGAACTGTTGCGTCGAGGTGAACTTGCCCGCCGTAAACTTCGTCGAGGTCACGTTGCGACCGTTCACCGTCCACAACTTCAACGACTTGTCCCCCGCTGCTAAGAATTGCGTGTTGGTCGCAGGTTTGCCGTCGACGCTACGTAGAATCGCCAAATCAAAGGTCCGTCCACCGTCCGCTTTCGCGTTGGCCAAAATCGTTTGGCTTTTCCAATCGGAAATGACGACGCTTTGATCTTCGCCGAAGGAAATGAGGTAGCGACCATCGACGGAGAAGGTCAGCAGCAACACGGTCTTTTGCCGCGTGGGCAACACGGACAACGTCTGCAACGACGGTGCTTCCCAGACGTAGACATTGCCGAGCCCAATCTGACCCGTCGCTATCAACGTTTGTTCCACCAAATCGCCCGCCGTCGATTTCTTTTCGTACAGACACATCGCCGTGATGTCGTCGTTGTGGCCACGGAAATAACGTTGCTGTTTGTGCGCGACATCGACGAGAATACCCAGCGCCGCGGCATGGTAGACGACATACCGCGGGCTATTCGCGGCCGCACCGGGGGCCACCACGTAGTACACGTTGTTCCGACAGTCGTAGCCGTTGTAGCCATAGACCCATTCCAACTCCAGATCGTCGTGGTTCGGCAACGAATGGTCGACCACACCGGATTCATACATCCGCTGTAGCACATTGTCCGCGGATTGCATCAGATCGGCGTAGATGTCGTCACTGTTGCGTAACGGTTCACCGTTGGCGGATTCAATGGCTTCACTCAACGCACGATGTTGATTGCCGAATTCACCTAAGGCCGCTTGATACGGTGGGATTCGCTGGGGATTGGGTGTCTTCCAAGCGGTGGGAGGCACAATGGCGCCCAGGTAAGGCTTCACGGCCATGAATTCGTCACCGCCCGAGGGCAACCCAATCTCATCGACCGCTTCGACCGCTTCGTCTTTCAAACCGACATCGTTCCCCGTCGATGGTACGGGGCGATCTTCTCCTGTTTCCGTGTGACGCCATTGAAAGACGCATTTGTCTTCTCCGCCCGTGGAAATGACGTAATCGTCCGTGCGAACCGGTCGAAACGCCGCCTCGGGTGTCCCGCGATAGACGCTGGCCCATCGCACACAGGTAACGTGCGATGAATGGCCGTTGTACTTGTTGTGGTCGGCGCCTTTGTCGTGAATACACGGATACCGAAACAGATTCACGTAGCCAAAGTCATCACAGGTGGCGAGGTACTTCTTCGATGGCGAACGATCCAGATTGTTAATGTCGCTGCCATCCATCGCACCGGACCAAATGCCAATGACTGGCCAGCCCAAGGTACATGTCCAGGTGTGCCATTCTGCTTCCAATAAACGGGTCGCACCATCGGTCAATTGTGCACCGTTGGAGGTGTCCGAAAACAAGATTTCATAGGCACTGCAACAGCTTTGCAGATAACGTCCATCGGCGGTGAAATCAAGCTGATTGATGCCGGCGTTGTGCTTGGAAAACTTCGCTTTGCGTTGGAATTGATTCGCCACCGAATACAAATAGATACTGTTGTCCCGCGCACCCACCGCCAAGGTAGACCCATCGGGCGAGAACCGCAAGACGGAGATCCATTGTTTCGCTTCTTTGATTTCCGATACTTGCGTCAAGTGAATCGGTGCGGTGCCGTTCGCTCGGTCGATGCGGAAAATCTTCACCATTCCGTCTTCTTTCGTCTTCGTCTTCTTCGAACCACCACCAAAGCCGACCGCCAAATACAATCCATCGGGACTGTAGGCACACGTTCGAGCAATGGTCTTCAAATTCAGGCACAACAACACGCGATGCTCTTCCAAGGACCAAATGCGTAAGAACCCATCGTCCCCGACGGAAGCATATTGCGTGCCTTCCGCTCGGTTTTCTGGGGTAATCGGGCGCACCGATAAACCCCAAACTTCGTCACGGAAATGCCCCGAGACGAGATTCTCGGTCTGAATATGCAACGACGACGACGACGACACCGACATGGAAGGCGAGAACGTCGCTCCCGCAGGCAACGCACATTCAATGATCTCGCACGTTTGTGTGCCGACCAACACTTTGGATGATTGTGGGCTCAGGCAAATGGAACGAATGGCGGGTGGGGGTGTGCTTGCGGCCTTGATGTTGTCGATTTTACCCTTGGTACTGCCACCAGCCGCGGGCGCCACCAACCCATCGGCATGACTGGAGATATGGTAGCCGGACAAGTCGAATTCGCAGAGGATCTCCAGCGTATTGGCCGCAGGAACTTTGCATACGACGATATGACCGTCTTTGTCGCCAGATACCACCAAATCACCGGCAGCATTGCTCCAGATAGCATTGATGGCGACTTTGCCGTGTCCCTTGAATTGCGCGCCTTTATGTATCGTCGCTGCTGCACAGGCCGTGCCAGCGACAAAGAAAAACTCTCCATCCGCCGTCGCCATCAAGGCTCCACCACCCGCGACATTGGTAGCGCACAGAAAGGTTTTGTTCTTGTTCGTGCCCAGTTTCACTTGGTCTTGTTTCAACATGTTGTTCCCATCCAACGTCCACATGACCGCGTGCTTCTCCCCACACGACAAGAATTTCCCACTTTGACCACAAGCCGTGACGTGACAGATTCGATCCTTCGGTCCTTGAGACGAGGATACCATCTTTCCAAAGGTCTTGCTACCCATACGTGTATCATAAATGGCCACGGAGTATTCAACACCGATAGAAAACAAACGCGACGCATCAGCCGAGAAAGCCACTTGCGCGACACCTTTCTTGTGGAAACCTTTCAAGCACGCCAATGATTGGAATGCCTTTCCTTGAAAATCCCACGCATACAAATAGATGGCTGGGTTTTTACCGATTTCACCCGATGCGATCAAGCTCACGTCGACGTCGCGCTCGTTTTTGCAAAAGACGCTCGTCAGACAAATGATGTCATCACCATGTTCTGAGAAAAAATGTTGTTTCCGACTTCGCTGCTGTCCATCGTTCTGATCCAAGACAATGCCGAGCGCGGCCGCCGAATAAATAATTTGTGTACCGCGGTTGTCCGCGTATTTCAAGTTGTTTCGGCAGTCAAAGCCGCGGTATCCATGTACCCATTCCAGTTCCAAATTGGAAGCTGGCTTTGCATTGACGTATCGTTCACGGACTGTCTTCGTCACCATACGCTCTGCTGTTTTCTTCCATGCTGGATTGGCCATCCATTCGTCACCTCCGCCAGGTTCTCGATACAGGTCGACGGTATCAGTGACTTCCTGCAACTCCAGATTCTTGTCCTCCAGAACCTCCAAAGTTGCGAGAACCTCCAGCAAGCGGCGAACAACAAATTGACGATTCACGCAGAAATCGAAGAAGTTTTTGGTAGTGACGCGGGTGCTAGCGTCAGCAAGACCTTTGCGCAGGGGATCCGCTACGGCCATCCACTGCGCAGCAATTTCTTTGACAAAGCCCTCCGAGCATGCGACGTTTCCAAACGCATGTGATAAGCCTCGCTCAAATGATCGCATGGCAACTAAAAAGTCTTCGTAGGTAAAAGCATTGTTTTCAGGATTCAGAGTGATCCAGAAGAAGAGTTGATCGATCTTCATTTCCAGGAGTGTTGGACTCAAGAGCAACACGGAGGAGCAAACTGCCATGATATCAAAGGCCTTTGAAGTATCAGTTTCTGACAATACTTCAACCAAGCTTATGTAGTCTTTGATTGCTGCTTCTGCGGCCTCTTTCGATAGCGACGATTTGGGTCCAGTTGAAACAGCATCAGAAAGGACAGAATGCATTTCAGCTGGTGTCAGGGCAAACGAATTGAAGGTGCCAGTGAGAAATGTCTCCCATATATTCTGAAAAGACACTAAACGTAATACTCTGGCCCTAGTATCGATACCAATGGCTTTTTCTGGCTGATTTCGTCCAGTCTTGGCAACTGGAGCGATGAGCTGTTGGAAGTACTCCCCTTCATCAGTGGAGTTACTTCCTTGCCGACTTGTGTTCGCCCCCATTTTAGTTGGTGGCAAATCAAGCTTATACAATAATCTACAATGAAAGAGCGAGTTATTCGGATGCTGTGGTGCAAGGATTGCAAAGCCCAAAGAGTCCGAAGTGGGAAATAGTTTTGAAAAAAGTGGGAAGCGCTTTTTGCCAGGAGTAAAACGGCCGTCGCTTTTTCATGTACGATTAGTTTGGACCAAAACATCGCTATCATCATTTCAATACCACAATCAAATGTACAAATTGGAGCAATACCGTTTCGACTTTCCGTTGACGAAAGAGCGTATGCGATGAACTAGCATTTAATTCACTTACACAATTACGGGTTAAGGGGGATGAAAGTACTCTTGCTATCACCATTGACGGTTTGAACCACATCCCACTGTCCATCAAATCCTTTTCGCCAAAAGCAAATTCGGCCATTTTGCGAAGTGCAAGCCAACAATGTTCCTGTCGCATTCCATGACAAGCGCCATACCTCAGAATTATCAGGACTTGTGATGACTGACGTTGACTGGACCTCAAATCGTCCATTATTTTGAATCAGCTTGTAAATCTACCAATTTAAGTACACATAATGAAGTCAAATGTCAGAATACAGGGGCAGAACTGAGGAAACTCCGTTACCTTGCATGTTGACTGACGCGTCGCCACAGCAATCAAATGGTATGAACGACCCATCACAGGAGCCCAAGCAATATCGCTGATGATTCCTCCTCCCTGTTCTTGACCAAATTCGGACTCCTATCAAACGAACAAAGACCGGTGATTATTTTCCGTCAAAGCAACGAATGGCCTGAAACTCGTATACACATACCAGCTCAAGTGAGCCCTCTTTGATCATGTAAACACGAACTCCCGTGCCATAGCCACCGGTTGCAATGCGAGGCTCCTCAAATGGAGTCATATTCCAGCAAAGAGCTGTTAAACCTTGATCGGCAGACGCTCTTGGTAGAACATCGACATGTACTACTTGATAATTGAACTGAACAGAGAACACCAGGTGAATCGTACCAACAGTGATAAACAGTCAACAGCAAGGGCTTACCAACAGCTCCCAGGATGTAAGGTCGAACACATCTCTGGCTTCGTAGCAATAAATGTATCCATCAACGCCGGCGCAGGCCAGTTTCAAGCCCAGGTCCTTGTGTGAAAACTTGACGTCCTTGATGGGTCGCTTGGTGGGCGACAAAATAGAACTGCGCATTTGCCACGTCGATTTGCTGGCCTTGGAGCCATCTTGCGGCTCAGGCTCCAATTCCTCCCAAATTCTGACTGTGGCATCATCTGATGCCGATGCCAAGATTTGTCCGAATTCAGGGTGGGCCCAGGATAAGCGCCATACGATATCGCCGTGGCCTTTGATTTCCACACACGACCAAGAATTTGAGTCAGAATTTAAAGTCCATACTTTGATTATTCGATCTGACGAGCAGGTGGCGATTCGTTTCCCGTAGTAGTCAAACACGACGTCGTTTATGGAATCATGGTGAGGAGGATCCAGCCGTCGCAGTTCCATTTTATTCGATGTCTGGCTTTATCAAACAAAGCACCCACACGTAAATGACCGAAATCGGCACAGCGCAGTGGGTTGGTATGATGATAGTTGTTGTGAATAGCTCGAAGATGACATGGCAGAAATGGCGACTCGACCCATCAAAGCGACATCCACCAACAGCGACATGATGGTGAAGATCGTCATATTGTACTACATTTGTGCTTGCTTGTGACATAGTAATCGTCAATGGCCGCATTATACGTACAACAGGGTTTTCATCCTCTTGTCTCATCATTTGCAGGTTTGGATGGGAATGTTAGAAAAGGTATCTGCTGAATCAGGTGTACCTGAAATACAATTGTTCGTATACGTGCGTTACAGATACTCCCATGGACGAGTTGAGGAAACCCTCGCATCAACCGACCAGTTCTCCGACGGGGTTGTGGGTGGCCCCATCCATTCCCGGCGACATCGACTCTTCCCTTACTTTCGCGCCAACAAACAATGAGGGTCTGATTCCCATTCTTCCCAAAGATGTACTACAAAAAGATGACGAAAATACCATGGAGTTCAGCAAAATCCTATTTATTGGGGTTGTTCTCGTCGTTTTTGCGATAGTCGCAATATATGCGCATCGACGGTACGGGGCACTCTCGTGATTTTGACATTTCATGCATCACCCCTTGACTTTTCATGCATTTTAGGAGCGTCGCAGCGAAATCAAATAATTCCGATCGCGGTCAGTATGAGCTTGTAAATGTTCGGGATTCCGAGGATGATACAGCATGAGCTTACGTGGAAAGTCCACACACATCACATTTTTCACAGCCTCGGACTCCTGCAGCTCATTCATTTGTACATATCTCATCTCATTATCATGAACCCATTTTTGCGACAATTTGTTCGTAACTTCAACGACGTTAACTATTTCCAGTTCAGCTACCTCTAACTTCGAGATACAACTGTCTGCCCTTCGCATGTGCCTCATATAGCTATAGCCGCTAATCCTCCCACATCCTTCGAACTACCGGTGTCTACTCCGTTTGTGGTGCCCTATCGAGTGTGGCAGTCAGTCATGGCTGGCATCGCTTTGGCTCGATATCGTGGCAACGGGTGGACGGCCTCCGTGCCTACTGCTGGTTTGCGCCGTAAACTGATTGTTGGAGGGCGGTTTCATGAAGCTGGAAATTTTTCGTATATGGCACATAACTCAATGTTGAATGTTCCATGTAACCATAACAGCGATTGGAGGGATAATGCCAAATGCGCGTTACTGGGCTATACGAGAAGGGAGGCGTTTCACTTTACAGTCTCATTTGTTTATGTACATATCAACACTCTACTAATATCAATATTTCTTATTTCTGGATAAATCAAAAGTACATTCTCTTGCTGTGTGGAATCGATCAGCAACAGTTTGACCGCCGCTCTTTTTCTTGGCAACCATAGCATTTCAAACTATTTGGAACACCCCATAATTGCTCTCATTCTGCTCATTATTGTTTGAGATTTGATCATTCTCTTGCCGTAGTGATTTTTAAAGATGGCAGAAGAAGAGGTTGCTGATTTCCAAGAGGACGAGTACCAGGAGTACGAAGAAACTGGAGAAGGAGAGAACTTCGAAGTCGAAGATGTTGAAGCGAACATCAAAGCCATGGAAGATGAGTTGAATGAAATTAATCAAAATCAAGCTGGTGTGACTGAGCAACTCAGCGCTGCTGATCGCGTGGAAGAGAACTCGGTGTAAGTGATTTCGCTGTGGTGATGAGAACCTTTCTTCTCAACGAATGCTCCTTTTTTGATGCGCTCGCCTCATTTTAGATATGTTGGGCAAGTGGATTACGAGTCAACAGTAGAGGAACTGCGATCTCATTTCGCGCCATGCGGAACGATAAATAGAGTTACCATTATTTGCGACAAGATCACTGGTCAATCCAAAGGCTTCGCGTACATTGAGTTTATTGACAAGGAGTCTGCTGAGAAGGCCTTGGAGCTGGATGAGAGCACTTTCCGTGGTCGGCAATTAAAGGTAGGAGTCTTTCATTCCTTCGAGCGCTTTTCTGTGGCGCGTTTAATGATGAGTTATTTTGAAAATCTTTGTTCTCAGGTCCTGCCTAAGCGTCAGAACGTTCCCATTCAAGTTATGCGTGGCGGTCGCGGACGTGGTGGCAGAGGTGGTGGAAGATTCGGTGCGGTTTATGGTCGTGGAGCATACAGAGGAGGAGGAAGAGGATATTACGGCGGCAGGGCCCCTTACGGCGGCAGAGGCCGAGGTCCTCCCGGAGGTGGACGATTCGCGCGTGGCAGTGCGCGTGGAGGCGGACGTGGCGGTTATGGCGCATACCAAAATCCCTACTATTAATTGTAACAAAGTTGTGCGTTATTCTTGGAATAAAGTCTCTTCCTTCATTCAGTAAATAGAAAAATATGTTCGAATGCATGCTTAACGCATCAAACACGTGTTACAATTCTAGTCGGTTCATTTACAGGTCAATGCAGTAGCGGTGGAAATTTCTCCATGAACAGGCACCCGCACACTGCTGCGAACTAAATACATCTCTAACGGTCGGCAGATGTGTCAAGCGATCACGTCTTGTCTTCTCCGCTCGTATCAACTTTGCCGAAACTCTCTGTTAGACTGCGGCTGAGCGATGGCGTGGAGATGTATCCATATCCTTCCTCATCACCTCCATGGAGATCCTCCAGTCCCATGAAAGGACTCAAAATATCTCCTCCAGCACTGCTAATTGTTGATGACGGAGCACCACGTGTCTTTGGTGTTCCTCGCGCAGACGAAGGTGTTCGTACCGCACCTCGAGCAGTTACTGGCGGCGATGCATCTCCAGGCGTTCCCGTCGGATGAGCGCTGGATACTTGATTGGCAAACTGAACGGATTTAATCGAACGAGCATTCGCACTGGGAGGAGCCAGAATTGGCGGCTCAGGGCGCCTGGCGGTACTCTGCGCTGAAGTTGAAAATGCGCTCAGAATTGGAGGCTGCTGCGACTGCTGCTGTAAAGTATGCGTTGGTAGACGGAGATCCCCACGTTTGTGGAATGGAGTCTCATCGGCCAGTTTTTGCTCCTTCGCATCGGCCTCATACAGCCGCCGATCCTCCCAGATGCTCCGAATCGCCGGTGTCGACTCTGTTTGTGGTGTCTTACCGAATGCTGTAGCAGTGGCCGGCGTCGCTTTGGCTCCTGGTAACGACAGCGATGTCAAGGGAGGAACTTGCGAGTGCGTTTTCATTCCCAAGCTGGGACCATGGCTGCTGCCCTGAGGTGTAAACTGATTGTTCGAGGGAGGCTTCAAGGGGCTTAGCATACTGCGCAGCGTGTATCGCTCTAGTGAAGCTTGCACGGGGTCGAGTTTCTTTGCGGATGCAGCTTCTTCCTTTTCTCGTTGCTTTTGATCTTCACGTCGCTGTTTACCAGCTGTGGACACCACCGGTGGCTGTGGTAAGAAGGAATTCAAAGCGGCTTGAGGTTGATGCAAGATCCTGGACAACCGCGAGAATCGATCATCTTTATTCCCATCTAACTGTGACACCTCGTGCAGCAATTGATGTAAGGCTTGATCAATACGACGACGAGTGATCATGTCACGAATATGCTTTCGCGTTAAAAACGATCGCATGGCTGCTTGAATCACTGTTGCCGCTTGTTCTTGTTGTTGCCGCGTACTCAGAGCAAAGGCTTTTCCAAGTTTAGCCATCGCTTGTGCTTTCATTTCTAACAGTACTCGTTGCTCTATGATTTTCGCCTTATCTCGAACTTCTGCATAATCACGCTCCAATGCTTTCTCGGCTTCTTCTCGATACGAGTGGGGATGCAACGCCGAATGCAACACGCGATTTCGTAACGTCTTGAGCTCTTTGGGGACTGTTTCATTGGTAATACCATTCAGACAATAAGAAACCCACTTCAACGAATCCTCTGCCGATGTTCCAATCGAATCAAACTTGGTTGGCAACGCCGACAAAACGAATCGAGGTGGCTTATCCAACGTTTCTTCCACACACAAACTATCTCGCAAGACAGGATCACTGTCTGCTTTCCCACTCTTTGACGAATCGTTTCGTTGAACATGAACTGGAAGCAAAAACGTCTTCCAGCGCGCCTCTGTGAGCTGATTCGTCATTTGCAAATGCGAGTACATCGTCTTTCGAACGACGTCACGGCCATCCAAGTCGCGCACCAGCTTTTCGTCCTCCGTGAGGATGTACGAGGTGAAGTCCTCCGGGTGCGAATCAAGCCAATTTCGAGCTTCTGTAATTCGCTTCTTTTGCTGAGCATCCAAAGTGGTAAAATACTCTTTGCCTTTGTCGTCCGCATCAATCATCGCTGCCACATCGTCCAACGATGGCAGTGACCGTACGTCATCCATCAATCGCTGACCTCGCAAGAGGCTTTTGACTCGTTCCACCTTGTTGAAATCAGAATCTTCTTTGACCGCGTAATACTCGCTGAGTAAAATCTCCATTCGCTGCCGTTGCTTGATGAGCTCTCGATAGTTGCCAAAGGATGTGATGTTCGATTTCCCCTCGTCCTACAAGCAAGCAAATAAGGAGGTCAATGGAATGGAACCGACGACAGAAAGAAACTAAAACAATGCATGTACCGTCTGCCGTTGCAAGGCTTTCGCTCGGATGGTTTGAAACAACTGGTCTAATCCGAGAGCGACGTCTTCAGGGTTAATGTCAAGGCGATCTTCCACACGAGGAGAAAAGGAAGGGTCCACCTTGGCTTCGTAGGTTGAAACCATATCTTTGTAGAGAAACTCCACTTTTTCCAAGAGAGGGTCCTGTTTCGATAATGATGCGTATAACTCTCGCGATTTTCTAACTTCCTCTTCGCGATAACGATCGACTTTGACTGTTTTGTAGCCGAAGGACTGAAACTTCGCCTTGGAATTGTAATAGTCTTCCAAAGAAGACTTCTTTGGGCGTAAATCTAAGATTCGCTTGTCTCTCCATGTCCGTTGGATGGTCTTTGCTGCGCGGTTATGTCGTAATTTCTCGAATGAGAAGTATTGGTCCGGGCTGATTTGCGAAAGAATGTGCAAATCATGCTCACGATTCCGAATGCCACTACAACGATTTGTGATAAAAACGATAAGATTCAAAGTAAACCAAACAATGATCGCTTACATCAACCGCTGCTTCTGCTCCTTCTTGAATTTCTTCTGTTCGCGATAGGACTCGATGTCGCGGGTAAATGTTTGCTTTGTGAAGAATCCTCGAACGACTCTTTGAATTTCGATGGCAGATATTATTCGCTTTTTCAAATCTTTTCGAACTCGTCTGCATTGATGGGCAGAAGGAGATTATCTTTCATGCATATCGCATACAACAGGAGAACGCATCGAAACTTACTTTCCTCTCCAGCTCGACTGGATTTTGACGGCGTTTGCAGCCTCTTTCGAGCCGAACTCAACTTTACTATCCATCTGATTTCCTTTCTTATTCTATACAGACATTTTGCTTTGTGACAACCGATTAATGCGTTGATATAACAGGGGCAACAAATCGATTAAAAATCAAATTCGTATCGCTCACTCGCTGCCCAAAACCTAACTGGAACATTAAAAATGGGAAATCTGGGAAGGCTGGGTGTCAGTTGCCGTTTCGTCGTTGGGGTCCATCGATCGGTGGGTGACAACGGACATCAGTCAGCGTTTGTTTGCATCGCCAAATAGGTCATCGACAATGGAAGCAATCGAGAGATAGGACCTATTCACCGCCAGAAGAACAAAATCGAACAACAAGCAACTAAGTTCTTTTATCCCATAGTGGTACCCAAGTCAATCTATTGGCATTGACCAGAGAGTCTTTTTTTATTTCAGCCGTTGTTTTGCACTAGCATTGCACGCGATTATCTGCGACACGGTGTGAGATACCATGGATGGATCCACCAATTCCAGCGATAGTGGATTTGAAGTCCATGAAGTCATTTTCGCGGAATCTCTCGGGGT
Source organism: Poteriospumella lacustris (assembly GCA_008000375.1). Classification (NCBI taxonomy): domain Eukaryota; class Chrysophyceae; order Chromulinales; family Dinobryaceae; genus Poteriospumella; species Poteriospumella lacustris. The sequence goes on from SMOI01000055.1 coordinate 135,473, forward strand.
CAATTTGCAAGAGGAATTCGCGCTAGAACTTCTTGATATCGCAACGAGAGCCTTGTATATATTACCAGAAGGATGGGAAGTCGACTTCGCAGAATCTGAACTTGGTTCTATTCCTTTCTTCTATGATTCGAATACCGAGCAATCCCACTGGGTGCATCCTTATGCCCAGGATTTGAAGATGCTCATCGAGGAGAAGCGATTGCAGCTCCTCCGAGGTGAAGACCTTTTCAATGAGGAGGATGAACTCGAAGAGGATGAAAGCAGTATGTATGAAGACGCCGAAGACATATCAACCAATCGTGTCAATGAAAGCTTTGAGTTAGAAGCTCTTCCGTCACGACTTAAACCGGTGGATGGCTTTCCCGAAGAATCGGAGGACGCTCAATCGCTATCCGAACCCATGCCTCAAATATCTGAAACTGAGGAAGTATCCGAAAAGAACGAACAACTGGACACTGTCGAACCAGTTGACCAGATTCTTCAACCAACAGTGGATTCCAATGCACCTGATACTCCCAATGGAGTCAGCAGTGACAAACTGGCGGCTGTGACCGATGGTCCTTCCGATGAGACCAAGGACGCGACAGTGGACGAATCGACTGCAGTAGATACCATTGCACCGATCGTACAACCTGATGAACAATTGGAGGGCATCGGTGCGGCAGAGTCATCAAAAGAGTCGCAGAAAGCTGGCGAGGCAGAAGTCGTGATGTCCAGCGACCTGCCAGATCAACAGGCGGGGGATTCCACTGCGACAATCGAACCTCCCATTGAGACAGCCGCATCTTCTGAATCCAAAGATCCTACTACTGAACAGCTTATCTCATCGCCTTTGGAGCATGTTGAAGATCTTTCAGCGCCTCTCCAGGCGGCGGTGGAGACAGCAACAGTGGAAGAACCAACTGTCGAGGTACCTGTTGATGAGCCTGTTGTTGTTGTGGACGAGGCACCTCAGGTGGTGGAAGAGCATGTGGAAATGAAACCCACAGAGACAGTCGACGTTGTCCCCGAGAATGCCTCGGTGGATGCGCCGGACACTGTGCAGCCTGAAGCCCCTGCCAGTGTCGAAATACCACCGGTCGTTGACAGTGATGCATCTTCCTCCTCCGACGCTGTGGTTCCCGTGGAGTCTTCTGCTCCACAGGCGGAGGTTGAGACGACTGAACCTCCCGTCGTTGTGGAAGAGTCTGCAGTCGTGACGACCGAACTACCCATCGAAGAAGTCGTGGCGGCACCCGCACCGGCTGAAGCAGCGCAAGTGGTAGTTGAGGAAGCCGCTGCGTCTACCCCGACGGCAGCCGAGGAGCCCGCAAGCATAGCAGCCGACACCACCCCGCCCGTCGAAACCACAGTTGCCGTCGAAGAGGCGCCGCCGGTCGAAGTCGTTGCTACGTCGGACAGTGCACCGGCTGTCGAGACCGCAGTTCCTGTCGAAGAGGCGCCGCCGGTCGAAGTCGTTGCCACGTCGGACAGTGCACTGGCTGTCGAGACCGCAGTTCCTGTCGAAGAGGCGCCGCCGGTTGAAGTCGTTACCACGTCGGACAGTGCACCGGCTGTCGATGAAGAGCCGACTCCTGAGCCAGTGGCCGAGGAGGAACCGACACCAGTTCCCGCCCAACCCGTCACCCCAGAGAAAATGCTGCCCCTCGCTCTACCACAAGCCGCAACGCCTCCCCAACAGGCCCCACAGGAGCAGCAGCAAACCCCTACCACCACCGTCGTCCAAGCGCAAGAGTCGCAAAGTCAAAAATCAACACCGAAGAGCGCTCGTCCGTTGCCGGTCGACCCCTTCGCGGATTTCTTTTCCATTGACCCATCGTTGCACACATTCATCGACACGTTGGAGAAGAAAAAGAAGAAGAAAGCCCAACAGAAGGCCCAGGGCAAGGGCAAGAAGAATACCACCACCGCCGCGGCCGTTGCCAATGACGATGACGTCGCGTCGGTCGATATCGACGAAATTCTTCGGCGGCGAAGGCAAACCGAACGTGTCAACGAAGAAGCGCGTGTGAAGCGGGAACAAGAAGTGGAAGCAAAACGTCTCGCCGCGCAACAAAAGAAACGCGCTGCCGAAGAAGAAGCGCTGCGTGCGGAACAAGAGAAAGTAGAACGCGAGCGTCAGGAGCGACTAGCAGAAGAAGCGCGGCGGAAGAAAGAAGCGGACGATGCAGCTGCTGCAGCCGCGGCATTGACAGTCACGGTACCGGCGGTGACGGCACCGTCTCCACCATCGTTGGACCGTACCCTGACGCTGTCCGATGACTTGGCGGCGACGACCAAGTCGTTGTTCGACGATCTCGTCGCCAAAGAATCCGTTCCAGAAGAAGAAGAAGGAGACGACAACGGACGTCTCTCCGTGTCACGCAGTGTGGATCGTTTCGGTTTGTCGTCCCCGGTGACCGCCGTCCCACTGGACCGTAGCATTGACATTTTGGATCATTTCCGCAACATTTACAGTGCCGGCAGCGGCAGTACCAACGAACAGCCCAGTCCGATCCCGCATGCCCCTACCTCTGCGTCGGGCACCTCGCGTACCTTGTTGCGCCAGGCGAGTGTACGCTACGTCCCGGGCGTCGCGTCCATGGCCGAAGCCCACGACGGTGCGACGGACAGTATCGTCCACAAGCCGCGTGGATTGGACACCACCAAATTGGTGACGCGGGATCCTGCGACGAAGAAACGAAAGAAAGCCGCCGCCGCCGCTGCCGCCGCCGCCGCATCGGAGGCCACCGGAACGACGTCGTCGTCGGGTGCATCGCCGCCGCCGAAGTTGAAACCGCACGTCACCACCGCCGATGGATGGGTAGTACTCGGCGCCTATGCGAATTACAAAGAAGCGGAACGAGCAGTCGCGTTGTTCGAAGCGTTGGCCCCTACCAAATCGATCGCCGGGCAGAGTTTCCCTTCGCATTCGAAGTTTCTGCCGCCCGTGAAAGGGCCGGAGGCTACGAGCGCATTCGACGGCAGAGAGATGGGCGATGGAGATGCGGTCAACACTTCGCCATTGAAAAAGAAGTCGTTGTTGGCGTCCAATGCCCCGATTACGAAGGAATCGATTCTGTTGTCGACGCAACAAGAGCTGCCACAGACGCGGATCGCCCGTGATTTGGGTCGCATGCAGTGGCTCGTCGAATGCAACGATCCATCGATGAAGAAAGTCTTTGAACGGCGCATTGCGAAGCGTCTACGTCATGGCCAAGGTGCCGAGAAGCTGTTGGCGCATCTGTCGCCGGCGAAACAACAAGCGCTGGGGCTTGATGGCTCGTCTCCTTCGGCACCCATCGGGGGCGATGGGAAGGCGATGGACTCGTCCTCCGCCGCGATGATGATGGCGTCGTCCTCCTCGTCGTCGACGTCGCCGCTGAAGAACGTCGGACGGAAGTTCACCGCCGCGTTTACGCCCCAAGCGTTGATTTCGAACAAGAACACGAAGCACGTGTCGGGGCAGATGCACGTCCAGTACCCCCTGCCCCGGGTCGCGTACGACGACAAAAAGCCGCTGCCGACGATGATGTCGTCCTTGTCCCCGACCAACCGCAACCACTCGAACAACAACAACAATAACAATCAGCATCGTGGGCCCGCGACCTTCCGCGCAGTGCTTCACGATGCAGCCGCCGCCACCGCCGCTGCGTCTACCACCAGCACCACCACTGTGACTGGCGGTGCTGGTAGCGGTAAAAGTGTACATTCCTCGCCGGGTGGGCGACGTAATCCCGCCGCTACGATGCAGTCATCCTCTGTGGCTGCACGTGGAGGTGGTGGCGGGGGTACCATGCGACCAGCATCGACGTATACCTGAGGCAGTGCGTGTCCCCTCTCACTGCTTTGGTGAGATCGTCCTCGCGTCCGGACGGGTCGCCTGTTTTCTTTGTTTCTTTTCTTTTTTTCTTTGCTGTGCGTGGCAGTGGTCGCTTGTTTCTTTTAGACTTGTTGCGTGTGCTGTTATCTTTATCTTGTGTACATAATAGTCTGCATCTGATGCTCTGCTCTGACCTCCCCCCTCCGCCTGTCCTGTTCTGAGAGAGAGGGAGAGGGGTGTCGGCGGCGGGTGTTGGACGCCGCCTCTTCATCTGTTTGATGGAGGTGCGACCGCCTCACACGCGGTGGTTTCTTTCTTCGTTTTGCTTGTAAACGCGTCGCATGGAAGAAGTCGATCCTAGAGTCAACGCAGAAAGAAGGAATGTGGGGGGATGATGAATGACTACCAACAGACGAATGAATTACATAGACCACGCGACGCATATACGAAGGAGAACTGCCACCCCCACACGAGTCTCATCGTTGGCCCTGGATCGCCCCCCCCCCCCCGATAACAAGCACACCGCGTTACCACGTCGCGTGCGGATACAACCGCTGAAACATCCGCGGCGGTGTCCAGGACGTCTCATTCGTCAACACGTCGTGGTAGTAATACGCTTGCACCGACTCGTCATAGTATTTCTTGAAACGTTTCGCGAACTCGCGACGCGCCAGTTTCCGTGCGAACAGTCCACGTAACCGACGTTGAATACGAATCGCCGCCGCATCTTTCGTCATGGGAATGGCCGCCTTCTCTACCTTGGCGGTTTCTTCGAAGAAGGAATCAAACCAGGCCTTGTATTCTTCGGCAGGAATCGCCTTCGTGGGCATTTCATTCACTTCCGCAATCAATCTACCCAACCCGGCATCGCTACGTCCGATTTTCACTCCGGCACCGCTTCCCGCACCTCCGCCTAACCCCAACGCTCCGGCCCGCTTCTTCATCGTCACTTTCATCAGCCCCGAGTATTGTAGCATCCCCTTGCGATGCTCGGGGACGTTCCACATCGCCGTCAAGAAGGCTCGCACATAGTAATCGAACAGGCCATTCAACGCGTTTTCTTCGGTCCACGCGCAGGCTTCATCCCGCAGCAACGCGATTTCCTCGTGCGCGGCTTGTTCCACCAAACGAATTTCACTGCCCTTGCGATGCACTTCTTGCTTCGCGGCTCGTTGCCAATAGTGTTCAAGGACGTCGTCGAGGATTTGATCGACCACCGTGTTGGCCCGTTGTACGATGACGTTGTCGTAGGCCTTGAAGTGGCGCGTCCAATCGCGGATGATTTGCCATCGATACCGTTCGTAATCGGCCCGCAATTCCTTCGCCAATTCCGCTTGGTCATGACGCAACGTCGATTCGTATTCACGATAAGCGGTCGAGGTTTTGAAGGCCGCTTCGTCGCGTTTGAAGGCCAAGTACAGGCACTTGAAGCACGCGTATTCCAATTCTTCGAAGATCGTGGGCAGCAGTACCATTTCGGGTGTCCAAATCACTTGACCGAGACGCAAACCTTCCGCCCCAAAGCCAAAACAGGCCAACAGGGACAACGGCCCCCCACCACCGCCACCTCCGAGGGATACGGCCGGTGGCAAGTGCGACGATGCTCCTCCGGTGCCCGGCGGCGCATTGGCCGCACCGTCTGCGGGAGTCGCCTTGGCGGCAACAACACCACTGCTGCCATCCCCGTCTGCCGAGGATACTGCCACTGCCGAAGAAGGAGGTGCCCGGGACGATGGCGACCCAGGCGATGCCTTGAGAGACACACCGCCCTGTGCAGCCAACGCAGCGTTGTATCGCCCGTGTTCCTCTTGCAATTGCTGGATGAAATCCAAGTCAATGGACCGAAAGAATCCAGGAAACGTCAATGGATCACTGCGGCCCCAATGCACGGGACGAGATGGTGTCGAAGCGGTCTCTGTTTCGTTGCCCTGTTTCATTCGCCGTTTCATCGCCCCACCGTTGTGGTTGTTGGCCCCATCGTCATGGGTCACGGCATAGGTCGTCACGGCGCCATGTAGCCGATCGAAGACATGTATCATGGCTTCTTGATGCGGAAACACGACTTCTTCCGAATCTAAGCGACGGGTCCCACTCGAAGACAAATACAATTCATAGATTTGAAACGCCTTTTGATAATACACCGACGTCGTCGCGGGGTGTTTCTTCCAGTCTTGCAAGGCCAACCAACAATCCAGCACATTGATGACCCCGGACAATCCATAGACCCGTAAGAAGTAGTTGCGATAAATGTCTTGACCTTTCTTGTGCCGTAACATCATGTGGAAATGCGTGAAATTCATCACAAAGTCCTCCGCGTTGGTGAGCTTGCCCAAGGAGGCGGTGACTTTCACCGACGGTTGATAACCCGCGACGAGACAAAACTGAGCACGTTCCTCTTCTTGATGCAACGACGACGTGAAATAATGATTGTGATATTGTTCTTCGGCGGTAAACGTCGCAGCACAGCGCGGGTGCGGGCATTTGATCGTTGGGGGTGATTTACTGTCGAAATTGAACGCCTCCAGTATCCGGGTGACCCGTACACATTCATCACGCAAGAGACGGGCGTAATGATCATAGATCTGATGTTTCTCTTGCGTTGACAAGCCAAACAAATGACTCACCAGGCGTGTACGTTTACGCTCTTGTAACGTATCCTCCAACGTGGTGTGCGCTAGATATTGCAATTGATGGACCCCGTCGGGGGTCGACAAGAACTTGACGAGTTCTTTCACATAGACCTTCTCTCGCTCTTGCAAATACAATTGTTTCTTTTGCAGACGCTGCTTTTCCAATTCATTCGCACGATGGGCGCGTCGTAGGATCTCGTTGGGTAACCAATCGTCGTAATTGCGTTGCATGTAACCCTGCCGTACATCATGTACGCGATGTTTCGCAAAGATCGCGTACGCAAAGACGTTCAAATACACCTTCGCGCGTTTCTTTCGAAGATACCGGCAACGTAAGAGGAAGGTCCGGACACCGTATTGCACAATGCGGGCATATCTGTTGAGTTTCTTCAACAGTTTCGACTCTTTGGTGTATTCAATCCACATGTAGAAATGTGGGAACGAGAACACCAACTTGAGACGGCGTCGGAGGGCCAACATATACGTTCGAAAGGCTTTCCACCCACGAAAGACCCGATACAACAACGGATTGCGAGCGCGCAACAAGAATTTGCCCATACGGCGATTACGGATTTCCCGATTCTCTCGTGCCCAATGCCGCCAACCAAAGAAGCACCGCTCCACGTAGTTGCTGTTGTAATAGCGAATGCATTCACGAATCCACCGACAGAAACGAATATATTCCCGCCATTGGGCGAAGCAAAACATGTAGTACGTCTTCTTGCCAATCTTCAGACGTAACCGAATGATTGGGTGCAGTTTCTTGTAGGTACTGTGACCCCGCCAGATCTTTTGAATCAGGCGACAGGCACGGAAACGGCGTAACTTGGACACCGCCCAGTAGCGATCCCATAACAACTGCATTTTGATGGCGGCACGCGTGATTTTTGCATAATAGCGCTTGCCGGGACGTGAATCCATGTGAAATTCTTCTTCACTGAAAGGCCCATAGCGATTGGCAATGATGTAGTATCGTTCGTAGTCCCGTTGGCGTTGCAACGCATCGTAGTACAAACCCGTCAAAAAGGATTCGTCGTCTTCGTATTGCATCGTATCACGCTCTTTACGCAATAACCACGTTGATGTGGCTTCTCGTACCAAACGTAGCTTTAATGCGCGTTGGGATGGCGGTGCCACGTTCAAATAGGAATCTTTCAGAAACAAATGCGGCTTGTGGTAGTGGTTCTGCCGGCAATACTCATGCCATTTCTGCTGCAGAACCAGCAGCTCGTTGTACACTTTGTTCAACTGACTTTCACATAGATTATGAATGGCATATCGTGTTGCGGGAATGGGAATGCGGGCAGATACTTGTTGATCATTGAAAACGGTCACACACTGCTGTCCAAGCAATTGCTTTTCACGCTGAAGGGCTTCGTCAAGTTTGATCAGCTCATGAAGCCGTGATTCTTCCACTAACACGTAACTTTTAGACGTCGAGTGCTTTTCGTGCAAACTGTTAAGCGGGGTATCCTTTGTGCTAGCCGAGGTGAACAGAGTACTCGACGCCAGCCGACGATACGCCCGAGTGACGCTCGCATCATCTGTGGACTTTGTAACGCCAAACTGCACAAGACGTAAGATATCTTTTGCACGATAGTATTCAGTTCAAATACTTACCGACGGGTCAATTTTGGTGGGACTTAGCCATTGTGTGTGACTAGTTTCCTCTTCGATGTCGTCGTCGTGTTGACTCCTTTGTCGAGACAATTCTTTCGCGGACTTTGTGTGGAGAAAGGTTCGCCGAATTACATCACCTTTGGTTGGAAACAAGTCTAATGGATTGTTGTGCAACTCCGGCAGTTTGATGCTCGGTAAATCTCGTCGCCGCTTCATTGTGGTGTTGTTTGTTCAAACTCGATCAACGAAGGTCAATCATAAAGGACCGCCAATGACCGTCAACCTTTGCACCCCAATCAATCACACAGTTTTATACGTTTTCTTTGGATACGATGTGAAAACTTATCAGACGAACAACAATCAATAGACAAAACAGGGCCGATAGAAAAGAAAGCCGAAAGTGGAGGTCACTGCGTGATGCAAACGAAACTGTCCGCCACTGCTGATGAGCGTTTCAATTTTACCACTACAATTGTATGTTGTACGTGATGATGACGATGACAACCCCACCGAGCATTTCTTCTCCATCGATCCCATCATCAATCAACGACCGGACCAGAATAGAAATCACGAGTCACAATTATCTAAGAGTTGGAACGAAACTTGATATTTGTAGCTTCTATTGTAGAGTGGGCAGATCTGAAGCGATATCAACCATGGAACAAGCTTTGCCAGTTGAATACGTTCCGTTTGATGAGACGGTGGAATTGACAGGTTCGGAAAAACTCTTTTTGATTCCATCGCATTTTTTTCACATGCTTTTCCTGTAGGCGATGTATCCGAAATGTCTGTGGAACAGTATCTTTCGTGGGTTAGGTATGAATGAATGACATCATAATCGTGGATCGCATTCACTGTTGATGAGTATTTTGTCTTTTGTAGAACTCAATCGAGTCGTCTCCCAACTGTTTTCCGTGCAGAGAATGTGAGTTCAAGCACCGCACCTTCACACGATCAAACGAAATACATGCCAGAGGTAGAATCGATCCCAACGTGTCCAGAGTCTCATCTCCCATCCGACGAATGGGAAAGAAATATTCTGAGCACGTTTTCCGAGCTCCGATTGGTAAGTTATTGAGCTTTGCTCCATCGATTTCGTACCTCTGCTTATATGATGACTATATCCTCCACCACAGTCGCTGGCGGCCAAGAGTGCGATAACCTCTGCGGCAAGAACGATTGCCGTCCCATCCATGAAGGATCGGGCAGGGTGGATAGCCTTCTGCTTGAACATCGACCTCAGTCTGTCCCAGGATGTCATTCAGCAAGACTTAGCTGTTGCTTTTGCAGGAGACAGTGAGGATGCAGATATATCAATCAAGAAAAGGAAACGAGAATTGGCTGAAAACTTAGGTATCGCGATGGATGCTGAGGACGGAGAAGTTCCGGAGAACGACGCTCCAGAAGCATCAATGGACGTGGTAGAAGAGCCAGATGTTGATGGTGAAGTAAGCCCTCCTTCTGATGATGAGGATGAGGTTGTCCCAGTGGCATCCACAACCTGGACGTTTGATCGTGGTGTCCAACCGACGCTTCCTCTCTTGCTACAGTTGGACCAAGTACTGACCCAGAGAATACTCTTGTACTTGATCGACTTCGTGGAAGAACATGGACTCCGAAGTACAGTCAGTGAGTGGATATACGCGTTGCTGACACGTGTGGAGAAGCCATTGCATCGGGACGTTGTTGCGGCCTTGCGACAACTCTTCCGCAGATGCTGCAAGCTGAGGGCCGAATTGATTGAAGACAACAATGAAACGTTCAGTGAAACCTTGGCGTCTTTGAATCTATTGATCGCGATCACTGGCAATTACTTTGGTCAGAACGAAGCACTGCAATCATACTTTAGCGACCGTAAATTGGACGAAGGAGACAACGATGGCGGGGACGACATGCAAGACGATGATGATGCTGAGGCCGATGAGGACGTCAATGAAATGCTGGGCTACGATGGAGATCGCCCTTCCAAATTGACGAGACTCTTGTAACTTGGAGAAGCGTTTGTTCGATCATACTTGAGCAGCTCCAATGAAGCGATCAACTGTGCGCGTCCCTGATAAATCAAGTTTTCAGCTCCTGTGTGAACGAAGAGAAGGGGGCAACCTTGACGTGTTTCACGTCCATGATTATCGTTGTCTCTATCGTATCTTTTCTGTGCGAGAAGTTCTTGTAAATATTCCTAAAGAGCAAGTAGCTGCAGGATTCCGAAACAAAATCCTGTTTCTGGTGGTGGGACACGAAAGCGACTGTCGCCTTCACGAATAAGTGAAGGCAATGAACAGAGCATTTTTTCGTGAAAACAACGAAGCGTCGCACGGTCACTTTAATCATACACGGAGAGTGAGCAGGAGAACGAACGGTCTGCGTAAGATAATTATGTATGCTTGCTGCCGATGCGACCGATATTCACATCCCTTCAGTATTCCATTGCTGCTGCAAGTGAAGTAAACGCCACTTTCTGGTGAGAGCAAACTCGATCATGCTTCTCTGGCCTAACGTGGGTCAGGATATTTAACTTTTGATCGCATTTGATCTCCTAGGAAGTAACTAAGTAGCAAAGGAGAGACCGCTGAGGGAGAGTTCGGAGCGTTACATTTTTGTGGCGTGTGTTGTGTTTTTGTTTGTTTGAGTTTGTGTCTGGCTGGTGAAGACTTAACCTTACTTATCGCATGCACCGTTCCTAGCTTCGGAATTCGGTCAGAATGAAAAAGGTAGCATGCTATGAAGCATGCTGAAGAGGATTTTAGTCCTTGTATTTCCTAACGAGTTCCGTTCGTTGACATCAAATGGCAATGTTAGAAGAGTTCCAAACGATCTATCGCCTGCGATTCCGAAAGAGCTTGTATTCGGAATACAACAAAACGGTGGATAACATATCGTTTCAGGTTGAAGTTGCCGATGAATTTGAAGCGATCGAAGGCATTCTTGTCGCCCCTGACAAACTTCGTGTGTTCATACGCCGTGTATCGCCGCATGCATTGGTCTTTGGTGATTACTTTGAGGTGGCCCCTGCTTTGAAAGTCTGTCCAAAAGCAAAGTTTATTCTGGCTTCGATTCCAGCAAAATCCTTATCTGCGGACGAAGGACACTGGTACCAGTTGAAGATTTCGTTGGACACAGGCGACAAAAAACAGCTCGTCTTACCCGTCTTCTCCGACTTCTTCTATCTGCAACCTTCTTCTACCCCTTCCGACCCCAATGACTCAATCCCTTCCCCGAAACGAAGGATATTGTGCTCCAATTACCGTGAAATTTCCTTTGTTGACCCTCTGTCGAGGCAGCCGTCGACTTTCGTCGTCAAAGAAGATTACGGTGCAACGATCGGCAGTCACGTCTACGATAGTAGCATTGTCTTGGGCCAGTATCTGTATGAGACCATTGCGAATCAAGACCATGCATGTCAATACTGTAGAGTCATTGAACTCGGTGCAGGTTGTGGGTTGATCAGTATCGCCGCGGCGTCCATCCTTCAACGTGCGCATCTACCTTCTTCCTCCACGCCACAAGTGTTTGCCACCGACCGAAAGAGTCAATTGCCTTTGCTGCAATGGAACGTTGAACGAAATCCGTCCGCTGTCGATGTTTCATGTCATGAATTGGACTGGGACAATGGCAAGCACGTCCAACAGTTCGTGCAGTTCCTCGGAACCACCTCCGTCAGTCCTCCTCCCTCAACGTTGATATTGGCAGCCGACGTGTTATACGATCGAGATGCTGCGAAGAGTCTGCATCGCTTATTATTGACACTAAATCAACAGCTTGCCAGTGTGTCCAACAGTTCCGAGGGAAGAGACGACCGCACCAATCGCATCGATACGTGGCTGGTGTACAAGAATCGCAGTGGGTTGTCCCACGACGAAGTGCTCACTAAAGTTGGCTGTTGGTGCACACATGGGCAGCAGCAGCAGCATTCCACACCGCCATCCGACATCGTCGAGAACCACCCTGGATTGCAGCTCCAAAGCCAACTGCTGGTCACCGCTGCCAATGTCTATATCTTTCAGGTGCGCCGTATCGTTCGCCACACATCACCTACAAACAGTAGCTCGGGCTAGAGAGCTGCGGCACTGGGTGTGACCTTTACACCATGTAACACAATGTACATACACCATGACAGGTTGAACGTCTTTGAGGATGCACCATTACACATGAGTACATCGACAACGACCATCGTCATCGTCGTTCCCACGACCGAAATAAATGTATCAAAAACAAAAACACTAACCTACTGACTAACTGACCTCCCGCCCTCCCGACGTAACACAAACCAAGAGAGATAGAGAGACAGAGAGATAGAGATAGAGAATGCATGAGTAGATCAATCGGGGCTGCGATCAATCCGCATCATCATAATCATCATCACCATCACCATCCTCTGTCTGCCTGTCACGTGTGTGCGTGCGTGGGGAGGAGATTCATCCTCGTACACGATAACATGAAGGGGCAAACAGTATGCACACACTAACACACCACTACGACATCTACACGCACACATCAACAAACCGTGGAGGGTTAGTTGAAAATAGATGCCAGCTGCTGCGTAATCGACTCGATGGTGCTCGTAGCGACCACTGCCGGCGACAGCTTCGTGATGCTTTCCAATATCGTCGCTTGTTCTTCGATGTCGACCCCCAAAATCGCACAAATGACACGTCCCAAATGCTGCATTTCCACGGTATTCTTGGCACGGAAAAAGCCGGAAAACGCTTGTTTCAAATACATCAAGCGTGCTTCCTGTTCCGGATCGTAGAAGACACTGCCCTCGTCGCCCGTTGGACCATCTTCCTCGTCGACGTAACGATCCACCGGTACCATGTCATGACCTTCGTACTCCAAATCTCGGGTTGACAATGCTCCTGACCCACCAGGTGTAGTGGGTCTGGGAGAGGACGAAGAACGTGTGTGGGGACGACGGAACGATGCCTTGTGTGGTGTGTGGATGAAACTGCCCGAATGGCTCGTCGTGGCACCGCCGCCACCACCACCGCCACTGCCACCACCGCTGCGTTCGGACGAAATCAAACTGAAGCGCTTCCGCATGGAATTCACCTCGGCCTTCAGCATCTTGATGATATCCAACAGCTCTGCTTCACGTACACGGGCATGGCGATACACATCTTCGTACAGCTTCGCTTGTTGCGCAGCGGACGCCGCGTGGTCCTGCAACTCGTCGAAGACACGCTTTTCTTCGGAACTCAAGATATCATCCAAGGAATGGTGACGTGCTTGAGCCGTGGAGTCCGTGGCGACGGATGACAACGAACCCGACGAATGGTTCTCCGGTAACCGCAGTACCGCCTGTTGTTGCGGTTGTTCACCACCTGCCACCCCATGCTGCTGCTGGTGCTGTTGGTGGTGCTGTTGCTGTTGCTGCAACTGCAACTGCTGGACTTGCTGTTGCAAGGTGACCACCGTCGCGCGCACGTGTTCAATCTCTCGGTCTTTCTCCATGAGCATGTGCCGGGCCGCATCGCCACGCTTCTTCACTTCCTTCTCCCAATGACTCTCCTTCTGCTGTAGGTCGTCCACTTGTTCACGCAGACGACCAATTTCGGCGTCATACTCGGCACGTACCGCCGCCATCGTCTGTTCGTGCGTATTGTTGGCCATTTCTTGATCCCGGTACGTGGCATGCTCTTGAATCAACCGCTGGATTTCCTCCTGCGCTTGCTGCAACGCCGATTGAACCTCCTGCAACCGATCCTCGGCCTCTTGCGTCTGACGGGCATGTTCTTCGTCCGCCGTTTGGACTTGCATCTCCAACATGCGGCATCTCTTGTCCGCTTTCTCACGCAACGTTTGCTCTTGTTTGTGCTCGTCTTGCACCGTCGCCAATTTACTCTCCAATTCCTTCTGCTCGGCGATGGATCCACGGAGCGTCTCCTTCGCACGATCGCGATATCGATCGAAGGCGACACGATTCGATTCCAATTCCGCACGTAACGTGTCGAGTTGCTGTTGCAACTCACGTTGCATCGAGTGATACCGTTGTTGCCAGGCGACTTGGACCGCGACGGGTAACGCCACTTGACCGGCGTCGTCCACACTGACGCCGCCCAAGTCGCGGTCGTCTTCCTCCTCGTCGTCATCGTCTTGACCGGCGATGGAGAACGAGGAGACGTCGCCACCATCGGCGGACTCCGTCGCCTCACGTTGTTGTTCTTGTGCCAACAAACGCTGCAGATGACGTTCGGTGGCCCAGCGAATGACAGTGTCGTCGTCTTGCCATTGGTAATACGCCGCACTGTCCAACGCATCACGTCGCAACAACAAGCACCAGCCTTGCTGGTCTGCGTCTCCTGCTGATGTCTTCTCTTCGTTGTGCATCGCCGTAGTGCTCACCGGAGAAACAATGCGTAGGACCACCGTAAACGTCGTCGGTGCTTGCGCATGCATGCGATGCAATCGTTGGAAATCGCCATCGATGGACGCGAATTGCGCCTCGAGGACGTTCTTCGCCTCTTCCAATTCGCGCAACTTCTGTTCGGTGGCGTGGGCATCGTCTTTCCAACGGGCCAACGAGGATTCCAAGGCGGCCACACGCGATTCTGCAGCCACCGCACGTTCTTGCTCCGCGGTGAGTTGCCCCGTGACGTCTTCGTAGGACCCGGACAACGAATTGAACTCGCGACAGCGACTCTCGTACAGCTCCTCTGCCTCCGTCAAACGGGCACGCAGCATCTCCACCTCGTCGGTCTTCTCCTTTACCGTGGCGATGGTTTCCTTCAATCTCTCGAGGGCCTTCGAGTTACGCGTCTTGTACTCTGCCAGACGAGAGCTCAACTCGCTAACTTCATCTCCACGAGCTTCCTCCAGACGAGCCACCGTCTCTTTCAACTGGCCGATCTCCTCCAACGCTGCATTGTACGCCGTCGTAACGCGCCCCAAATCGGCTGAACCTGACGACTTCAGTTGCTCCACCTCCGTCTCTTGCGCCGACACCTTCTCCTGCAGCGCCCGCACCTCCGACTCCAACGCCGACAACGTCTCCGCACGCGCCGACT